>JAKUBX010000016.1:0-133957 GCA_030566975.1 Entelexis potacharoeniae
CGAAGCAGCCATGCCCGTAGAGTATAATAAAGCGATCAATATTCAAAATAAGCCGGGAAACAGAACGAAATAAAATGCGCGCCAAAAAAGCTTCGAACCGCCGGAGAGACTGACGTGCACCTGGTGCGCAGCCTGCTCGCGCGCCTGCTGCTCGGCAAAGTACTGGATGCGCGCGTAGTCGTCGCCGCTCTCGGGCTCCTTGCCGTCGCCGGGCGCGCGCGCGTCGGGCGCTGCGCCGTTGCCTATTTGCGGCGCGGACTGCTGCTGCTCGTGGCCGTCGCGCGACCGCTTCGCCACAAAGTTCCAGTCGAACACGTAGTCGTAGTGGTACCCCTGGCGCATGAACAGGTCGCGCAGAATGCGCCGGAAGTACACGTAGTCCGGGCGGTCGTCGAAGCGCAGCTCGCGCGCGTACCGCAAGAAGTACGCAAACTCGCGCGGCAGGCCGCGCGTCAGCGTGTCGACGTCCGTGCACAGCTTGCGCTCCATGATGCGCGTGTACTTCTGGCGCTTGGTCTGGGCCTTGAGGCCCTGCCAGGGCAGCCCGCCGCGCACAAAGTATATGAGCACGTAGGCAAGGCTCTCGAGGTCGTCGCGGCGGCTCTGCTCGACGCCGAGGTGCGTGTTCACCGACGCGTAGCGCGCCGTGCCCGTGAGGTTCTTGTTCTCGCGGTAGGGAATGTGGCGGTGCGTGCGCGGGTCGCGGAAGCGCTTGGCCAACCCGAAGTCGATCACGTTGACCTGGTTCCCGCGGCGGCCAATGCCCATCAGGAAGTTGTCCGGCTTGATGTCGCGGTGGATGAACCCGCGCGCGTGGATGAACTCGAGGCGGCACACGAGCTGGTCCGCGAGCAGCAGCGTGGTCTTGTAGCTGAACTTGCGGTTGCAGAAGTTGAACAGGTCCTCGAGCGACGGCCCGAGCAGGTCGATGACCAGCGCGTTGTACTCGAGCTCCGTGCCGTACCAGCGCACAAACGGAATGCCGATCCCGCCGCTGAGCACCTTGTAGACGCGCGCCTCGTAGTCGAGCTGCGGGTGCCGCGCGCGGATGCTCTCCAGCTTCACAGCCACCTCCTCGCCGCTGATGACGTTCACGCCGAGGTAGATGTCGCCAAAGCTCCCCTTGCCGATCTGCCGGAGGAGCCGGTACTTCTTTCCTATCCTCATATCATGCTCCATCGCGTCACGGGCCGCCACAGCAAGTGTGAAGCCGCTAGCTCGACAGGCAGGTATGACGAGAAGTGCCACCAAGAGCGGTGGTGGGGTGACTTACGTGACCTTGCGTTGGGAGCCCACGCGCACCGGTTGCCGATGGTGGTCCCCCTAGCCCTGGCGCAGCACGCAGCATTAGAGTTGGATTGGAAGCAATGCTGGAGGGCCCGTGCCGGGCCGGCGCGGCGCGTGTGCCGCAATTTTTTCGCGCCGGCCCGCGGCGTCTCCGCGCGCCCCGGCCGCCGGGCGTGTGACTTGTTGTGTTTCCTGCCGTGTTTCTGTGTGCTGCTCGCATTCTATGCTGGCCGCTGCCTGCACGGCCCCTGCGCGTGAATTAAACCACAATTTCGTAGTCTTCCGTCTGGCCGCACGGCTACGGCGTGACGGTATCTGGTTGCACTGCGCGACGTTTACGTGCGCCAATGAAGTAAGTCGTTAGATTACGCATCCTGGGCGGTTCGTGCTATGGATCAATATGTATTTCTGTAAACGGGTTCCAATTGGCACCGCTGAGAGCGCGGCCGCATTGGGTATGCCATGGTTTACTAAGGTGTCGTCATTGGCCATGGTTATGATCATGCTGTGTGCTCTTAGCACGTCAATGACGTCACTTGGCCCTACGCCTTGGCCGCGTCGGCTGCAAAAGGGGCATAGCGACTGTCTGGAGGATACTCTTAACATACGTTTAAGGTGCTTTCAAGGTACATCTATAATACTTTAAGATACTCAAGCTACCCTTAGGATACCTTTGAGATTCGATACCTTTTAGGTACTTGTATGTACTTTAAGATACTTTGAGGTTCTTCAAGATACTTTGAAAAACTTTAAGATACTTTGACGTACTTCAGAATCTGAAGACGCTTTATACTTATACTTTGTGTATAGATTTATGGGCGCTCACTCCCCGCACTTCCCGTCAAGCTTGCATTCCGTCACGGGCGGCGCCGCGTGCGGCTTCGGCATCACGCTAAACGCCACAAACAGCCCACAGCAGATGTACGTAAAAATAAGAAATGTGTAGAACCCGATTCGCTGCATGAGCACGGGCGCGATCATCGAGATTGTGAAGTTCGCGACCCACCCCAGCGATGTCGCGCACCCAATCGACACGTCGCGCGACTTCGGCGCCACAACCTCGCTCGTGTAGACGAGCGAGATGCCTGCGTAGAACATCGCAAACACAAAAACAAACGCAAAAAGTACTGTTATCGCAATCAGCCCCCACAGCGAGTTCTCGGGCCACTGGCTCTGCACGAGAAGCAGCACGAAAATCGTCGCGTGCAGAACCGCCATGCTCAGCACCGAGTAGCTGATCGTCACAACCCGCGGAAGCCGGTTTATGATGCCCAGCGACAGACCTGTCCCTACGAGGTTGCACGCGTAAAGACCCATTGCCATGTACCCGGCGTCCTGCTGGTTGAACCCGAGTAGCTGGCACATTGTGGACGAGTAGTAGAACACAACATTGATGGCCGTGAGCGGGCTGCCGCACTGGGCCATTGTTGCCGCGATGAAGCCGAGCACGGCTGACCGCGACTGGAACAGATCCCGGAAGTCGTTCTTGATGTTCTCCTTCATGCCCGCTATCCGCTGGTTGTTGTAGAGCTGCACCGTCGGCTTTCGTCGGTGCCGCGGAATGTAGAACACAAACAAGTTTGCCGGGAACACAGGAATGGCTGCGTAGATCCAGCGCGCCGTGAACCCGCTGTTCGGCGTCAGCTTGCCGATCAGCACCATCAACAAAATCCCGAGCGGCACGGCCGCCTGGAACAGCGTGAGGAGCTGGGCCGCCCGTTGCCGGCTGGCCGCTACTTTCTCTGCATAGAGTGGGATCACACTCGTGATGGTGCCGATGGCAGCACCCTTCAAAATGCGCGCGATGATGAGCGCCGACATTTTGCCCAAGCACAATGACCCCGTGAGGTACCCGGCAAGCCACAGGTACATTGAGACCATCAGCAGCACATTCTCCGTCATGAAGCGCACGAGAAATAGGACTGCAAAGGCGCCGATGGCGGCCATGATCGGATACAGCGAGGTCGCGAGCCCGATCATTGCCAGCGGCGGATTGCCGTAGGCCTCGTCGAACGCCGGGATCCCGGTGAACGTCGCAATGTAGATTCCCTCAATGCCACATAGAAGCCCCAGCTGCGTGAAGAAGACCCACACAAGGCCCGTCTTGATGGCTTCACTGATCTGCTTCTTGCTATACATGGCGTAAAGCAGAAAGCCGAGCGCCCCGAGTGAAGCGTCGTTCGGCAGATGTGCCAGATGCTAAATCTACTGCATTCGGCAGTTCACGGGCTCTGGTTCGTGATGCAGCCACGCGCCGAATCGGGGCTTTGCCGTGAGTCCAAACGATCACTTCGGACTGCTCCAAGGGTATCAATGACACCTGTTGATTGACCGTTGTTGTTTACGCGGAGGCGCAAGAAAAAACGCGGCCTAGACGATACCCCGCCGTACATATGAATAATGTCACACGCCGGCAGCATGTTGCCGAATTGGGCGTGCGCGCAGCAATCGCAGATCCACAATCAGAAGTCGCATAGCAATTAATTAGCCTACGGAATCAGAACGTACTATTGAGTTTCTTTTATCGAGCACCGCGCCTAGTCAGCGTTCAGGTTGAGGAGGTACTCGTAGTAGAAGACGACGGCCGAGATGTGGCTGCGGAAGCGCAGGCGCTCGTCGACAGTGTGGAAGCTCACCATGTCGGCCGCGTTGGACACCGTGTAGCGGTAGATGTTGCGCGTCAGGTTCCAGTAGTGGGCGGTGTCGGTGTTGCCCGTGAGCAGGTTCGGGGCGAGGAAGACCGGCAGGTCCTTGAAGTCGTCGACGACGTCCTCGAGCGTGTGCTTTGTTGTGCCGCCGATGAGGTCCCAGTGCGTGCTGTTGTAGAACGGCGAGATGGGCGCGACGTCGAGGGCGTCAGTGAGCTCGACGAGCATGCGGCCGTTGACGTCCTTGCCGGGCTTGACGACCTCGGACTGCTCGCCCGAGCCGCTGAACGGGTTCGAGTAGTTCAGCGTGAGGCCGTAGGTGTGGGCGACGTTTGTGGCGTGCTTCAGGAAGCGGTCCTTCTCCTGCTCGACCGACGAGTCCGGCTTGATGCGGTAGTTCGTCTCGAGCACGACCTGCTCGGGCAGCGCGTTGACCTTGGCGCCGCCGTGGATGATGTCGATGGCCTGCGTAGTCTCGACAAGGATGCGCGTCTTGATGTCGGAGGCAAGCCAGTCGACGAGCTGCTCGTCGAAGAACGGCGAGCCGAGGCCGCCGAGCACGGAGTCGAGGGGCTCGGGGACGTTCGGCGCGTGGCGCCCGAAGCACGAGAACATCGACTTGACGACCGCCCGGTCATCGCTGGCCGGCAGGCTCGGCGCCGACAGGTCGCTCTCGAGCTGCGTGACAAGGTCGCTCACAATTCCGATGCTCGTGTGGTCCGGCGGCATCGACGAGTGGCCGCCGGGCGTCTTGAGCGTGACCCTGAGGTTGATGCGGCCCTTCTCGGCGACGGAGGGCAGGGCGAAGTAGGCGCCGAACTGCTCGACGAAGGCGCCGCCCTCGTCCACAAGCACCTCGATCGAGTCCTGGCCGTAGCGGCGCTCGATTTCCTCGGCGAGCTTGCGCGCGCCGCGGAAGCCCTGGATCTCCTCGTCGAAGCCGAACGCAAGCAGCAGCGTGTGCTTGGGCGTCCAGCCCTGCGCGAGCAGCGCCTCGACGGCCTCGAGCGTGGCAACGAGCGAGTTCTTCGTGTCGGACACGCCGCGCCCGTGCAGCCACTCGCCGTCGAAGTGCGCGTCAAACGGCGGGTACGTCCACTGGTCGAGCGTCTCCTCGGGCACAGGCACAACGTCCTGGTGCGCCATGAGCACGACGGGCTTGCGCGACTCGTCGGAGCCCGGAATCGTGTACAGCAGGCCGTACGTGTTCACGGGCTCGGCGTACTTCGCCGTGCGCGGGAACGTCGCAAACAGGTACGCGTGCAGCTTGCTGAACACGTCAAAGCGCGGCTCGTCCGTGACGTTGAAGCTCATGTCGTCGTACGACACGGTGGGAATGCGCACGGCGCCGGCGAGCCGCTCCACCGACGCGCGGCGGTACTCGTCCGACGCAAACAGCGACGAGTTGTGGACGCCCGCGGCCTCGAAATCGGGCACGAGCGGCGCGCTCTGCGCGCACTGCAGCGCCGGCGCGTCGGAGCCGCCGGGCGCGGGCCGCGCGCCGTGCTGGCCCGCGACGGCGTAGCTCGTGAGCCCCAGCAGCGCGAGCGCGGCGGCGGCGCCGATGATGTACGGCTTCCAGCGCTTGAGGCGGTCCATTGGCGTCGGCGACGGCGCCAGCGAATCGGGCAGCTCGATGGGCATTTGGGGAGCTCGCTGGATTGGCGTCTTTGTGGTGGTGTGGAGACGGAGATACGGCCGCAGGGTGAGGGGTCCGTGTGGTTCGGGTTCCCAATCTAACGTTAGCTCAGGGCCCAGGGTTGGACCGCAGGAGCACGCAAAAGGCGCATCTACACTTCCGTAAGCGGCTGCAGAGCGATCGGGGAATGGCGGGGCACGCCGCTGGCGCTGAATTTCATTGCCTCTAAAAAGTGCAATTGCATCACTTCTCCCCACTCCTTGCTATAACTCTTAGAGTTCAGCGCTTGCGTCCATTATGCGTACAGCACTAACCTTTGTTTCAGTATTCTTCTCACGTATCCCCAGATCGCAGCCGAGAGTCTCTCCACGTATGTGTTAGCAGGCTGTGTCCCTTTCATTCTGTTTAAGTTCTAGCCCGATTATCTACCTTGCCGTTAATCTTCGCGGCAGTCTTTGACAAGTCCCCCATGGAATGCTCTTCACCGTCCGGCTGATATCGACTTGTTTGAAAAGCCATGGCACGAAACGTTTCATCTTAGGTCACCCGGTCGAAGGTTGGACAAAATCGTCTTCGTACAGAATGGAGAAAAAGACTATTAGAAGGATAGCTCGCTTCCCGAATCTGAGACCATCATTCACGAAAAAGAATCAGGGCCCACTTAAAGCTAACTGGCTGATGTACTAATGCTAGAGCAAGTGAAATATAATGGACATCATAAGTACCGAACTTCGACCTGACTGACTGACGCACTGTGAAAATAACGCACACGAGGCCATGTTCTTGCTTTAGCGGGAAAAAGAACCGGCCTATTGGACTCTGAAACAGTTTGTCACTGGTGCCTCCAGTCAGTAGCTATGCCATCCCAGAGCAACCCTCGGCGATGTTCCCTTTCCTATTACAGGAATAACGCGATGATTACATTATCAGTCAATATCATCCGATCGTAACTGGTACAAGCTCGAGTGCTTTGCGGATACTATCCCCGAGTTTGCCTTTCTACTCATACGCGAAATTGAGGCATTTTCTTATTGCGTATCGACAGATCTGCCGGGTAATCTTCAGGGTCCCTGCATTCCATAAGCAGCCGCGGAGTGATCGCCCATTCGTAAAGTAATATTCTGACTTGAAGAGAGATATCACGAGGCAAGCGTGAACCATTGTTTTCGACAAAGTGTTTATAGTAAATCAGTTGAAACAGTAGATAAACATATAACTGCTAGAATGAAACCGTGAGCTCGCAGTTCCTTTTTGATTAGCCTTGTGTGTCGACAGTAAATAGTACAGGCTTAACCCTGAATCCCCCAAAATGTTACAAAGTCTCAGATTTATTATTTTGCAGTTCTTGAGCGCTCAAATATTTAAGGCACCATTTTGCCAGATGTTAAGGTTACGAGCGCCAATTCTCTCAGAAACTTCTAAGTCTCGAGCGATTTCAAGAAACTCTATTTCAGATGGCTCTGATACCATATCGTGACTTTCGTGCTATTGTAGAACGGTCTATTGCATTATCGGGCGTATACGAGTGTCAAGGGTTTGAGAGACAGAAGCTCGCTGAGGGAACTACTTTATCTGATACCCGGTCACTGAGCGATAGCCTTGCGTCAAAGAAAGCGGTATTTGGAGTCAACGAAGATGAACAAAAAAAACGACTAGAAATTCTTGCTAAATCGAGTCCGGAAAATCAGACTAAAGCAATTACATTACTTATGGAGGAAGAGAAAACGATGAACGCAAATCAACGCAACCTTCCTCCTAATATGCTGCGTTTGGCGGGTCTTGTTCATTACTCTTTGATACTTGCGTCAATTAGAGCCGGCGCAACTCCAATCCTAAAGATTTTACGCTTGAAACCGAGGCGAGGGGATAAGTTTCTTATGAAAGCTGGAACTGTCGTGTCAATTTCAAGGCAGTACGAGGACCCGTTCAGCCGCAAAAAAAGAGCGAACACCACTGTGCCATCAGTCCAAGGCATAATCGCAGAGATCAGACAAAGCCATGTAGATGTCGCAATATCGGCAGCGGACGTTGTTACCATTCCGCGGCGCCTGATTCAAGTCGAAATTGTTCCTCAATACCGGGTATACGAACGTATGCTATCAACTATCAACGAATTCCAAAAGGCAGAGATAAATATGGGCGAAGAAAATGTACCAGAACTAGCACAGCTTGTGCGCGGTCATGGAAAGGCACAGATCAACAGGTCAGAAGACTTTCGTTGTGAAAACCTGAATCACAGTCAACGAGATGCAATGGCTTATGCTCTCGGCAGTAACCTCTGCGTTATAAGGGGGCCTCCCGGAACTGGAAAAACAGTCGTTTTATACCAGACAATTCTAGAGCTTCTTCGCAGGGGGGAGAACGTACTTATTTGTTGTGGTTCTCACGCTGCCGTCGACAACCTGATCGAAAAACTTGATAAGCATTCTGAAACGTACCCTATAGCTCGTCTGGGCCACCCTCATGAAATCAGGGAGTCTATGCGACGGCATGTGTAGAGGTCCAGAAAAGGCGTTATCGTCGGTTTGAACTGGAAAAAGTGAGGATAGTAGCTTCTACCTTGCATGCCGCCTGCGATTTTGAGGAATACCCGCACAATATCCACACAATAGTGATTGATGAGGTTTGCCAGACGCTACAGCCTCAATGCTGGATTCCATTGCTGCACAACAAGAGATCAAAGCGTCTCATAATAGCAGGCGATGATAAGCAGCTACCTCCAACCATTACCAGTGACAAGCCACACGTTCAAGAGACGTTAAATATAACTCTGTTTGATGTTTTGATTGGTTGCTATGGGGAAGGGATAGTTCACCTGCTCGACACACAATACCGGATGTCCGAAAGGATAATGCAATTTTCATCAGACTATATGTACGATGGACTGCTCAACGCAGCGCCTGAAGCTGCTTCGCAAAGGCTGCACCATTTGGCTCACGTCACCGAAAGCAAAATCACTTCTCAAGAGGTTGTATGGATTGACACCTCTTCTCTCGGCTTTACTGAAGAGATGAAGCGCAAAGGCCGTATCTCGAATTCAACAGAAGCAGCGCTCGTACAACAACACTGCTCGAGATTACGGACGCAAGGTGTCACATTTTCTCAAATAAGCATCATAACACCCTATGTGCACCAAAAAAATCTCATTCAAAGCACCTTTCCATCCGTGGAGGTTAGCTCAATAGACGGATTTCAAGGAAAGGAGAATCATGTTATCATTCTTAGTCTTGTGAGGAGCAACAAGGACGCTGTAGTTGGCTTTTTGAGCGATGAGAGGCGCATGAACGTGGCTATCACTCGTGCGAAATATCAGTTGTGTGTTATCGCTGACATGAAGACGCTCAGCTTATCTGGAAGCCCTTTCCTGACCAAGTGGACCTCTTGGTGCAAACATAACGTCAAAGTTCTGCATCCAAACAAAGATGGGCAGATTGTATACACAACCGACTAGAGACTACTCTATCTGATTTCACTTCATACGGATAGAGCAGCAGGCAGCGCTCGAAATTAGCGTTATAAAACTTGAATGAATTCTGGTATTCGACTTTCACTTACTTGTCTATCGTTTTCACTGCTAGGCTACGAGTAGTCCGATGTTGAAGATAGTTGATACTTTGCCTGGTTTATAGCAGCGTGCAGAATGAATAAGAAGGCCACTAGCAGATTGCCGAAGTATATACCAAAGCTCCACACTGCAATTCTCGCATGGTATTGAAGGTCACAGCCCGGGTAAATAGCAGCTCTTGCACTAGATGGTTTGTTATGGCATGAGCTGCATTTATTGCACCTATATATGGTGCTTCATATATGTTGAATTTGGCTGCTGAATCATTATTCCACAAAGACGTGAGTTTTGTCTTTGACAAATTTGTTATCGTACTCTTATTGTATTGCAGCTTCTGTAATGCCGCTACTTTGCCCAGCGCTTCAGCTCTCGTCTAATAAGCCATTGCGCCGATTATCAATGTTATGATGAGCATGCGTGAACTTGTCAAATGGTGGCTGAAGAAATTGTGCTCTCGCTATGTTACCTGAGGTATCTCTCGACTGAACCCTCCCTCCTCAAAAGGAAAAACTGGAGTATATTACTGCAGCTACAACAAAGTAGCCATTTTAGGTGGAGGTTATAGACTGCCTGTTTTCTTGTCTGCCCAACAACCCGTTCACCCCCGAACGTTTAGCCTCAAGGTTTACCAACAACTGCGTCCAGTCGTATCAATTCATCATTGGCGCTCTCTGCATGATTCTTAGAGGCAGACCACATCCTTCCGTCACGGCTTGAGCTTCTTGAGTGTAAACAGCATAGCTTACAACTACCACCAGGCTCGTACAGCCCTTCGGGCCCTTTTGATAAAAGGTAAATATAACAAAGCGCTTGGCAGGTCAAAAGTGTAGCAGCTAAAAACGCACCTAGGCAATGAGACGGTTTAGACCTTATCTCATACTTGTGTCCAGGATTTACTGTTTTTGTCCAAGTACCTGGTGCGATTGCTGAGAGAACTTGTTATTAAAGCGACGGTCCTGGCGATCAAAGAGTCGTGCGAATCTTTTAAGAAACAAACTAGCACACTACCGCGGTAAAAACCAAAACAGAGCTTCACATAAATTGAAGTCCTGATCGAGGTTGTAGTCAAGCCAGTGAAACAAACAGCTACACTAACCTTACAGAAACGCGAGTCCGAGACATCGCCTGTGTTCGCAGAAGGCTGGGACTAAATCCAACAAGAATAAGCGGACTGTTTGATGCCCATTTGCGGAGCTAAGCGAAAAGTCTAGACAAATCGATAATCGCAAACATCAATGAGATCAAGCTTAGGAGATGAATGACTACTCTGGCACCGGCGCCTGGCCTATCACGGAACTCTTCAACAAAGCCAGCTCAGAAGCAAAAGCTCGAGATCTTCAGGTGCGTCTTCTGTTTCGTGTGGGATTGTAGCGCAAGTTGCCGGCTTGTCGTGCGGGGTTAGTGGTTTTGAACCCGGTTGAGATCGGCACTCTCAGAGAAAAGTCAGTTTCAAGAACTTTGGCTAGCAGTCCTTAACTTGCTATTGCTATGATCTCTTTCTTGTCTCTAGAAGCTTTATCACATCTATGTAGAGCTGCATCGCGCTATTTCATGGGCTCCTGATCCCGGCTGTCATCCACAGAGCCGTGAGATCTAGAAATTCAAAAGCCGACAAGATCTTAATCATGAGATGAGCGTCTTTTGTGGTTTGAGGTAGCTCACTACAGAGATTATCCATCTCATGAAAGCGCCGGTAAACAGTGTAAGTCGCAAAATCTCTCCGTGCACCAAATCGAAGGCAACAACAAGCCCGCTCTCGCAACCACCAATAAGATCAAGGCTATCAGGTGAATGAATGGCGCCCTTACCATCAATAAAGATGATCGGGATTGGCCTACAGAAATGTCTAGCTTGCAATAATAGATATCATACTACATACATGCACAGTATAGTTTGAGACGACTCACGCCTGGGTGCAAGCAGCATCATACATCAGCTCACGAGACGGCTCCTTCCTCTCGCTTTTGTGTATTTTCGCGATAGGTAATTGCGGGACCCGGTGGGTCCTTTGATCGGTTTCCCGGTGACAACGGTGGTTAGGCACCGCGGTCGTGCATAATGTGGTACTCTTGACAAATCCCGGCCGCCACATGACGTAACGAAGTGGGCTGGATAAGCGGGTCCAAGTAGGATCCGGAGCTTGATAGAGATCAGCGCAAGTAGAATATCAATACAAAACCGCACCGGAATTTAATACCAGCCTGGACTGCGGCCCAGGCTTCGGGTTACAAGCTCGGGCGCGTATTTAAATACGAGGGTTGTCTAGATGCTTGGCGCCCAAACAGATTTGATAACATGCGGAAATGCCGCGCATGGGTGCATACTAATCACGCTTATGTGTAAGCCAGAACACGCGTGTGTTTCCTGCCAGGTACGGTTTAATATATGGTTTAATCATTGTTAGGCCCTGCCGGAGATCATTGCAGAGCCCCCGTGGCGCAGCGAGGAGCAGGCTCATAAGTCGGAAATTAAAACAGTAAAGTCTACACAACTCTTAGCCGCGCGCTGGGCGTTTGTCATCCGCCGGCCCACCGAGCGCGCCGCGGGCGGTACCGATGGTACGGCGCTAGCGATGCAGGGTCAAGACGCAGCTATCATGTGAGCAGCCGACCTCAACATCCCTCATTATCATTTTGCGGGCTGCGCGCGATAAGTACGCGAAGGCTAAAATACCCACCGGTACATTACTTGGAGTATGGTGCATGCTTGACCTGCTACTGGTTCTCAAACTAATTTACAAATACTCCATAATGGCGTTTGTCCCGGCCGTTAGAGCCAGACGGTCGTAGGGTTGAGGGTTCCTAAGCGTGCGTCACGACGCCCGATTTGGGCTGTGGGACCAAATTTTTCCGCCCGTTGCTTGATCTGATAACTTGATCTCAGGGCAGATGCAGCCACGTACATTTTGGAAGGATGATGCCCAGTCCATAGAAAATATGCGAGTATAGGCTCTTGTAGGTACCCTTGCAGTTTTGGTTGAGAATTTTTTTTCCCCCGTATTACACGAGTCGTTCTAGAGCCGTGGTACCCGAAACCCTAATGGTCGCCCATATTACTCACTAGGCAACGCCGGACGTTGGCTATGGATCTTGATAATCAGGTTATGGCTGTGAGCCGTACCATTGTTCCGGCTGATCTTGAAACAAGATTATGGATGCAGGGTTCGAGACAGATGTATTTTTTTAATTGGCGAAATTCTAGCTGCATGCACGGGCTGCAAAAAAACTCGAGTCGCCCGTACTGATGCTGTAGATACCGATCAGGATATATAAGGAGCCCGCATTTTCCATCTTAGATCTTCGTGCAACGAGCGTCTTGATCTGAGCCATGCAGTGGTTCAATAAAAAGATGTTCAGCGAGACCGCGGCCGCGCCTGAGGCCGAGGCCGATACTCCGCCAAACCTAAGTGAGACGAACTCGTTCGACTCGCACCTCGAGAAGGGCAAGTCGCACGAGCTCGTGAAGGACGACCTCACGCCCGATGACTCGTCCGAGGACACGTTCGTCAAGTACTCGAAGTTCACCGAGGAGGACATCGACGCTATTCTACCCGGCACCGACGCCGACGTCGATATGCCGGCGTTCACGCTGCGCATGTGGATTCTCGCCATCGTCTGGGCCACTGTCATTGCCGGTGTCGACTCGTTCTTCACCATGCGCTTCCCTACCGTCTCGATTTCGGTGCTGGTTGCGCTCGTGTTGAGCTGGCCCATGGGTCAGTTCCTGCACTGGGTGGTGCCCCAGTGGTCGATTCCGCTCGGCTGGGGCGCGAAGATCGAGCTGAACCCGGGCCCGTTCAACTACAAGGAGCACGGCTGCATTTACATTTTTGTTAATGTTGTGACCAGTGCCGGTCTTGTGAACAACCTGGTCATTGAGGACTTCAAATTCTTCAAGGTGAACACGGGTATCCCGCGCCAGATCCTGTTCAACATGTCCTGCTACATCATGTCCTTTGCGCTGATTGGTCTGTGTCGCGATGTTCTCGTCACGCCCGAGGACCGTGTGTGGCCCGGCCAGCTCAGCCGCATTGCGCTGTTCAAGACGCTGCACTCGCGCGACAACCCGGTCGCTAATGGCTGGAAGATGTCGCGGTGGATCTTCTTTGTGATTGTGTTCTTCGGCTCGTTTGTCGAGTACTGGTTCCCGGACCTGATCATGCCGTTCCTGTCCTCGATTGGCGCATGGATCAGCTGGATCCGCCCTCACAGCGCGGCGCTATCGCAGGTGTTTGGCGTCAAGACCGGTCTTGGTCTTTTCCCGCTCACGTTCGACTGGACGCAAATCACGTCGATCAACAACCCGCTGACGACGCCGATGTGGGCCATTGGCTCGATGTTCTTCTCGTTCGTGTTCTGGATCTACATTGTCATGCCGGGTCTGTACTACATGAACCACTGGAACACGGCTCACATGCCGATCATGACGAACAAGGTGTATACTGTGAAGGGCAAGCCATATAAATTCCAGAAGGTTGCCGACAAGGACTGGAAGCTTGACATGGAGAAGTACAAGAAGTACTCGCCGCCCATGCTTCCGATTGCGTTCCTTATGAATCTGGCCCTGCAGATCGGCGCGTTCGCCGCGATGATGGTGCACTTCATTCTGCTTTTCAAGGAGGAGGTCATCATTCCGTGGCGCGACCGCAACAAGGCCACCGACAAGTTCAAGAAGTCTGTGCTTCAGTACAAGTCGTGGCCGTGGTGGATCTACATTGTTCCGTTTGTCGTGTCGCTTGGTCTTGGCTTTGCCTTCACTGAGGGCTGGGACGACTCGCCGATCGATGCTGGTGGGTTCATTGTGGCGTGGGCAATTGGCATTGCGCTGTTCATTCCGCTATCGCTGGTGGAGGCCCGCGCCAACACGAACATCTCGGTTGCGTCCTTCTTCTACATTGTGTGTGCAAACTGGTACAAGGGCCAGCCTCTGAAGCTTCTGTACTTCTACACGTTTGGGCTTGGAATCGTGCAGCACGGTATGCACATGGCCCAGGGTGCGAAGGTCGCGCACTACCTGCGCATCAAGCCGAAGATCTATATGACGGTGCTGTTTTTCTCGGGAGTCTGGGCGGCGCTTGTGTCTCCGGCGGTGACGGGATTCATTCTGCACCACCTTGAGGCGAACATCTGCACAGACAAGGCCGAGAACAACATGACATGCCGCTCGCAGGCGACCCAATTCAACACGTACGGCATTTGGGGTCTGTTTGGCAGCCACCTGTTCGCTCCGGGCGGGCGCTATTCGTGGGTGCTGTGGTTCTTCCTTGTTGGCGGCGCGGTGTCGATTGCAACATTCCTCATCCACTGGTGGAAGCCGAAGTCGCTGATTTCGAAGTTCGACCCCGTGCTGTTCTTCGGCGGTGCCGTGGAGATTCCCAGCAAGACCGGCTTCAACTTCACGACCTGGTTTGTGGCCGGGTTCGTGTTCAACTTCATCATCCATCGCAAGTACACTGCGTGGTGGCAGAAGTATAATCTGGTCACCTCGGTGGGTCTTGACTGCGGTGTGGCCATTGCAATCATTATTATCTACTTTGCCGTTGTGTACACTGGCGGCTCGAAGCACTACAAGTGGTGGGGCACTGAGGTTGCAAGTAAAGGGTGCGACGCCAAGGGGTGTCCGTACCTGTCTGGGCCGATGCCTACGCCCACTGGATTCTAAAACGAAGCCATGCCTTTACGACAATCTTATGACGCAACCTGTGTGTGACTACGCGAACAAAATGCAAAAACTTCTCTTAATTTCGTATTTATAACTTTCATGATTCAATTACTTTTACTTCTGAACTATGACAGAGTCAAAACGTGCTAAAATGGTATATATGTACAGTCAGTTGCGCAAGCCACTGAGATCATTAGAGAAGAAAAGTCGTAAATCAGAGTAAGGCCTTCGTGGTCGTGGCCATCTCGTCGACCTTGGCGCGGCTGAGCTTGATTGAGGGCGTCACCCACACGCCGCACGAGCACTTCGAGCCCTGCCACAGATACGCGCCGACTTTTTTGTCACACTTCGGGCACATGAGCTTGCCCTCGAGCTCGCCCTTCTCGAGCTCGTCGCGCATCCACTCGACGGGCTCGACAAAGAAGTGCTGGCAGGGGCCGTTCGGGCCGCGGTCGTGGCGCACAAGGGACTCGCCCGACGCCAGCTTGGCCGAGCAGCCCTTGCACCGGAAGCTGACGAGCCGCGTGGCCGCGGCCTTGAACACGGCGCGCGTGGTTTCCGGGTCAATGTCCACGCCGACGCCCCTACCGTTCACGAGGCGGATCTTGACCTCGCCGCGGGCCTTGCGCACGGAGTCGGCGATCGGCTCGGTGACGCCGTAGTTCTGGAGACCGCTGCTTTCGTCGGCGACCTCGACCTGCACCACATCGGCGGGCAGAATCTGGGCACTGGCGGCCGGCGACGACTCCGCGCCGGACTCGGACGCGCTCCGCGCACCGACTCCGGCCTGCAGCTGCAGCAGCGACGGAATGATATGCTTCCACCGCACGCTCAGCGGCGGCATATCCACACTCGTGTACGATGTGCCTATGGAGCGCACGCGCTGGTAGGAGAGCTCGCGGGCCTGCTGCTTGAGGCGCCACTCGCGGTACGGCTTGGCGCTCTCGGTGACGCTGAAGCCGCAGTTGTAGAACACGTCCAATTGCTCCATGAAGCCCTCGTTCGGGTGCGCGGCAGCGCGGCCCTTTTTGACAAACGCGAGCGCCTGCGATGGCGTCCACTTGTTCTTGCGCATGAGATACGCGCACACGAACGTCGCCGAGCGCGAGATGCCGGCGATGCAGTGGACAAGAACGCCGCCGCCGCTCGAAATGGCACCGTCCATGAACGCGAGCGCCTTTTCGAAGTACTGCAGCAGATCCTCCTCGTCGACGTCCTCGACGCTGATGTACAGGTGCTCGAAGTCCTCGAAAATCGGCAGTTTCTCGAAGTTTTCGACGCTCGTGCCCATCGCCTGCACGTCGAGCACCGACAGAATGTGCGTGGCGCCGGCCTCGCGCAGCGATTTGCGCGCCTGCAATGACATTATCGAGCCGAGCCAGATGCCATTGTCGATTTGGTTGTATGCCATGCTGCGCGGTCCGGACTAGAGCTCCGTAGGCGCGCAATTTCTCGCGATGCGGCTTTAATGTCGGACGCACTGATATTTTTCGCGCGGCAAGGGTTCGGCGCCAGTGCGGGTGAGCACAGCCCGGGCCGCCAGCGCCGTTTTATGTTTGTTTTGAGGGACTGAATATGGAGTTATTTGGCGCTTGGCGGCTAGATTGAGCCGAATTGTGTCTATTTTGTGTTGTATAATTGCCTTGCCTAGTGGCGTTGTGCAGTCGAGCACTCACTTGTCTAATACCCGTTTTGTCATCGCGTGCCGCGGCTGCGATTAGGCCTAGTTACTAGCGCCGAGAACGCATAGCTCGCTAAGTATACTATAGTGGGCGAGGAGTAGCGTAGGTGTCTCAAATTTTGCTTTTACTTTTGTTGGCTTTTGTTTGCTTTTGCTGCTTTGCTTTTGCTGCTTTGCTTTTGCACTTGCGTAACGGGTTGAACGGGATCGACCACGGCGCAGCCGGCTTCCTGAATTTTATACAGATGTAGCCCTATATATGTGCGCAAACGATTTCAGTGCTTCAGCATAGTGGCAGCACCGGTGGGCACGATTCCGCTATTGTGGCTGCGGTGCTGCAGCTTACCCGATCAGGTAAGAACGCGATTGAATCTGCTGTGCAGGATGATTAGAGTGCGCGCCGCGAGTTTGAGACCTGGATATGGAGACTAGCCAGTACGCGAAAGTAGAGACGCCAGATGTTTGGCATACAGACGCCTTTTACGCAGTCTGTATAGTTATTATGTTGCTATGCGCGTTCGCTATCGCGGCTATTGTTGTTGCCATAGACGAGAAAGTACGGACACATGGGAACAGGCGGCGTGTGCGCTCCGCGGTTGGAATCATGCGCGCAAAGACGTCTGCACCTCCACTAGAGTTGGATCCAAAGTGCGCTCTGTCGCAAGTGGTCGACGCTTAAGGCTTTCTGTTCGCCGCGACAAGTTTTTTTGGCGTTGTCGCACCGTACCTGTTGCAATAGTGCGCCGTTTCCCTTTACTAGAAAGCCGCATAGCATGCATTCAGTCGCTCGATTCATTTTTTTTCAGATATAGTGCGCCACTTCTCTTTGCAATGGACGAACGCCGCATGAAATATATTGAAACGCTCGATTTTGGTTTCGTGCGCCACGTCTTTTTACGAGAAAGCCGCATAAATTTTATTCAACAGGTCGCTCTTCTTGATTTCTGTGCGCCATTTCTCTTTTAAATGGACGAACGCCGCATGAAATGTATTAAAACGCTCGGTTTTTGGTTTCTGGTTCATCATGCTTTTAGCTATCTAAACATACCGTTTATTCCGTTGCCCGCAGGCAATACAAAATGTCTATATAAGTGATGGAAAGGTGTCATTCTCTATTCAATGCCCGTTCAAAAGGTTGTGCTGAATCATGCCGGCCCAGAGCCGACTTCATTTAGAAAACGCGGCGCCGGCGCCATTTCGTGAACCGCACCAACAGTTCGTAAGCTCAGCGGCGGTTCTAGTGCTGGCTCCACTCGATCGTCGTGAGGTCGACGCCGTCCTGGACCATCTCCCACAGCGGGCTGAGGTTGCGCAGGTGCTCGACCTTGCCGCGCACGGTGTTGATCACGAAGTCGACCTCCTCGTCCGTGGTGAAGCGGCCGATGCCGAAGCGGATCGACGAATGCGCCAGCGCGTCGTCGGCGCCAAGAGCGCGCAGCACGTAGCTCGGCTCGAGCGACGCCGACGTGCACGCGGAGCCGCTGCTCAGCGCAATGTCGCGCAGCGCCATGAGCAGCGACTCGCCCTCGACATACGCGAACGAGATGTTCACGCAGCCGGGAATGCAGTGCGCGCGGTCGCCGTTCAGCACCGTCTCGGGAATGCTCAGCAGCGACGACATGAGGCGCTCGGACAGGCGCATGATGTGCGCGTGGTCGTAGGCCATCTCGGCCTTGCACAGGCGGGCAGCCTCGCCGAAGCCGCAAACGGTGGGCGCGGCAAGCGTGCCCGAGCGCAGGCCGCGCTCCTGGCCGCCGCCGTGGATGAGCGGCTCGAGGCGCACGCGCGGGCGCCGGCGCACGAAGCAGGCGCCAATGCCCATCGGGCCGTAGATCTTGTGGCCCGAGATCGACATGAGGTCGATGTTTGACTTGTTCACGTCGATGGGGATCTTGCCGTAGGCCTGCGCGCCGTCGGTGTGGAAGAACACGCGGTGCTTGCGGCAGATCGCGCCAATCGCGTCCACGTCCTGCGTGATGCCGATCTCGTTGTTCACGTACATGATGCTGACGAGCGCCGTGTCCGGGCGGATCGCCTGCTCGAGCTTCTCGAGGTCCACGCGCCCGTCCTGGTTCACGGGCAGGTACGTCACGTCGAAGCCCTCGTTCTGGAGCGAGCGGCACGTGTCGATCACGCACTTGTGCTCGATCTCCGTCGTGATGATGTGCTTCTTGCGGTTCTTGTAGAAGCGCGCGACGCCCTTGATGCTCATGTTGTTAGACTCCGTGGCGCCGCTCGTGAAAATGATCTCCTTCGGGTCCGCGTTGATCAGCGCCGCAACGTGCTCGCGCGCACGCTCCACGGCCTTGTCTGTCTCCCACCCGTACAGGTGCGTGCGCGAGTGCGGGTTGCCGAACTGGCCCGTGTAGAACGGCAGCATGAAGTCCAGCACGCGCGGGTCGACCGGCGTGGTTGCCTGCGCATCCAGGTAGATCGGGCGGCCGCCGCTCTCTGTCGTGGGCGCCGACTCGTCGAGGTCGGCCGTCTTGCCGAGGTCGGTGTTCATGCCCTCGGTCGTGCGCTTTGAGTTCTGGTGCGTGAGCGCCGTCAGCACGCGCGCGACGTTCGCAGACTTCACGGCCTCCGTCTGCATCCCGCGGGCGTGCAGCTGGAGCGGCCGCAGCGCTCGAGCGGCTAGCGGTTGGAACCTCATAGCTGTGTGGTTGTTGGCTCTGAAAACGTTGTGGCGAAGGGAGATGGAACCGATATAGTCACATGGCCTCGGGTCGCGGCCGTCTGTCACGTGCGCGGTGTGGCGGCCGGCGGCGGATCCTGCGGGCCAAGAACTTGGGCTGCGCGGGTTTTTTTTCGCGCGACATCACGCGGAGGCCGCGTTCGGGGTCAGGGCCACCGCGCAGAACCTTGTTCGGTGCGGTTCGCAGATCTCGAGCTCGCGCGCGCCCGGCGTTCAGCTAGAATTATTTGTGCACGGGCTGCGAGCGAGTGCTCCGCAGTTTCTTTTTTCGCGATCGCGATCTGGCAATTAAAGCTCGCTATGGCTCGTGCATTTGTTAAGCGGACCGGGAGCATCCGCCCGCTAAGGTGGTGAGGAGCCTAATTAGGAAGCATGGGCACCGGGGCGCGGGATGGCCCCGGGATAATCGGCACATTTCTGTACAGAACAAGTTCGAATTGTTGGAATGTGTGCTCTGTTTGTCGTGCAATGTGGCTTCTGTTCAGGCTCTATTTAGGTTCTCCATGTTATATTTATGTCGGGTTCTCCTTGAGACACGTTCCAATGTTATATTTTATTTGGGCTCTCCGTGGGACAGGCCTCCCATGTTATAATTTATTCATGTTCTCCGTGGGACAGGCCTTCCATGTTATGAGCACGGGCCTTGATGCTCAATCTACATATTTGTGCATTATTAGTCTGAGTAACTCGTTTGGGCGCATTCCTTTTTCGGTCGACAGCGTTGACTGGAACCATACTATTTTAATGAGTGTGAGTACGGAACCGCTCATTCATGCAAGATCATGGTGCATTTGTTGCTATCCTCCCTGAGTAGGCTCTCTGTTTCGAGGTATCCCCTTTCGGCCGCGGCACCCAATGCGGTAAGCCCGATTGTATATGTATATTAGCACGGCGGCCGCGCTACATGGCGCGCTGTGCTAGCCAAGTATATACCCGTCTAGAAGCGCTTGAGCCCGAGCCCCTCATGTCTGCGCTTTTCGGCCCCTGCGAGCATGGCTCGGACTCCGACGCCTCGCAGAACAGCCGCGAGGAGACGCGCGAAGGAAATGCCAGGGATAGCACGCTGCGGTCCGTGTGCACGACGCGCACAACCGACGCGGCAACGGTCCAAATCCGCATTGTCTCCGACCCGCTCGACCCGCAGCGCCTGCGCGTCGACATCAACAACGTCCAGCGCTACACGCTCGTGCAGATGCCGCACCACTTCCACGAGTGGCTACTTGTCGGCGACGGAAACCGGCCCGTGGCCGAGTTCCGCGCGTCGCGTGTGTTCTGGTGGATCTTCCTGCACACGCTGGACCCAAACCGGCCGCCCGTACAGCTGCAGCCGGACCTCACCTGCGGGTTTGGCCGCATGGAGTGGTACCGGCCCGGGTACGGGAAGATCCGGCTGAACCGCACGAACCTGACGATCAACCGCGTGCGCGGCGCGAACGTCGAGCTGCCCGAGCTCGCGACGCTGGGCAACTTGCCGAGCCTGCCGTCCTTTGCGCAGAACTACATCGACTTCAGCATTGCGTGGCGGCCCGAGAGCCCCGAGGTCACGCCGCCGATTGTGATTGCGACGTCGTTCATCGCGATGTGGCGGTGGTCGCGGCAGACGCCGCTGCTCAGCACGCTGCAGAGCTACCTGCTGACGCGCATCCAGCGGTGGGTGCAGCAGAACATCCAGACCGAGCACCTCGAGAGCCTGGACTGGTGGGGCCTCGACGTGCTGGGCCTACACGGCGCGCGCGTGCCGCGCGCGGCGCAGCACGCGGTCATAAACACAAGTCCATCGATTTGTTCAAACCACGCACGATTTCTGAGTAGAACCGCTCGTTTGCCTCTACGAGCGCTGCATCGTTCCGCAGAAGCGTCGGCCGCCGCACATACGCGGACCGCCGACGGTGCCGCGCTGCCGCGCTGTGAACCATAGTTGCGAGGCAGCGGCGCTCGAGCCCGGCGGTGTGGGCCGCGGCGCGGAAGAACTGCAGCGTGTTCTGGATCTGCAGCTCGCTTGGCCGCGGGCCCTGCGCAAAGCGCTCGCGCAGCACGGCCTTTATAACCGTTTTCTGCGGCTGGCGGTGCTCGACGGCCTCGCAACCAAGGCGCAGAAACTGCTTGTAGAGCGTTGCGGGGCTCGTCATTTCACGCAAAGGTAGAGTAGAGCCGTAAAACAGAGTGTATATTTGATTGCAGGAGTCAATGGCTCAATGGCAGTGAGTTCAGTGCTAACTGGCCTAGGCTAATCAAGGCGCAATCTAGTCGGCGCTAGGACAAATGTGGATAATGCACAACTACACCGATCAGGTCTGAAGCGTCGCGTGCTGAGCCTTGAAAGTCCAAGGCAAGCGTAATTGGCGCGCTACGCCTATTAAGTGAGTGAGAATTTGCGTACGCGAGTGCGAGCGGTAGGCCGTGCTAAAGCGCCTCAAGCGTGAAACGAGCGCACTGAACGCGCGCACTGGAAAAGCTGAGGGAAAAGGCGCGAGCGGCGTTTGGCGAGAGCGCCGCTGGTTCCACAAGTTGGCGCACTGCTTCAGAGCACAGGCCGTCGCAGCGTAGTCGCACTTCGAAGGCGCGGTGTTCCTTCGTAAGCTGAGCCGGCTTAGGCGGCTTACGCACGGTGAGAAGTCCATCACGTCGGCGATTTTTGCGTAATTTACGCACTTGCTTCGCGGGCGCCAAGGAAGTTTTTCATTTTTGAAATAATATTATTTCGCAATATTTTACGTGGGTTTTAAATTAGATGCGTGCCGTCCTAAGCCAGGAACGCCTCCGGGAACAGCTCGAACTTCTCCTCGAGCGGGCCGTGGTGGTCAAGGAACTTGACGTAGGCACCGTCGTTGATGACCTCGCCCGCCTTGACGCGGCCGACGTACTCGTCGCGGTTAAGCGGCGTGAAGCCCCACTTCTTGGAGATGATGATCTTCTGCTGGCCGGGGAACTTGTACCGCGAGCGGCGGAGCGCCTCGATGACAACGTTCTTGTTGGAGTCCTTCGTACGGATGGAGATGAGCACCTGGCCGATGTCAACACGGGCAGCAAGGCCCGCGGGCTTGCCCCAGGCGTTACGCATACCCTGCTGCAGACGATCAGCGCCGGCGCACGACAACATCTTGTTGATACGCAGGACGTGGAACGGGTGCACACGGATGCGCATGTGGAACGACTCACGGCCGCTCATCTTCGTGATGTACTTGTTGGCACAGATACGCGCAGCCTCGAGCGCCTCGCTGCTCAGCTGCTCGAGCTCGTTCGACACGAGGTGAACGCACAGCGGGAACTCCTCGACGGAGGCACGCTTGCGGCCCAGGTCGTACGAGCGGATCTTGGGGTCCGGCACCGCACGGTTGTAGCGGCTCTTCGGGAACGGCTTGTTCTTGCAGTAACGGTAGCAGCGGGCAGGTCGGCGAGCCATCTTTACAACAAGTTTGGTAAAAAGTCTAACGGCAAGTTCGCCAGGGTTATAAAACTGTAATTTGCCACTACTCGTAGCGCACGTGACGCGCTGCCTGCCGCAGCTGGGACTGCACGATTACGTGGTATCATGTAATGAGCGTGGCGCCCAGCGGCGGGGGGCGCGGTGCCCCGGCGCGTGTGCTTACGCAATACACCTATGCCCTAAAGCGCAGGCGCAAGGCGAACTGCTGCGAACTGCCGCGAACTGCGCCGAACAGGAACGGGGCCGAACGGGCATGAAACGCGTCGGGGTTAACGATTTCAAACTAGATTAGAGAGGCTAGCAATATTGAGTAAAAATAAGTAAAGACGTTTGGTTGGTTGTTTGTTTGTTTGTTTCGAGATGGCGCTGGGGGAATAAAGGGCACCGCATTCCGCTCCGAGGAAGATTGACATCTAATAACTAGAGCTGAGGGGTGTCGAGATATACTATTTCTAGTGCCAATTGATTGGTGTATAGTGAGGTAATTGGTATATTTCCAGCTGATTGGTATAGCCAACCTTCCGGTGTAACTAACTTTTTGGTCTAACCAACTATTTGGTATAGCCAATTGATCGGCTGCCAACTGATAGGTATATTTCCAACTGATTGGTGGAGCCAACTAGTATATTGCCTATTGATTGCCAATTAGTTGGAATTTTTGATTGGTATAGATTGCACCCATCGCGGTAACTGCTGTAAGTTTGCTAATTTGGTTCTCATAGCGCGCCGACTGTTCAGCTAGGCGTGACAATTGGCAACACGCTTCCTTCGCTCGTTGTGCTCTTTATTATGTGCTCCTCGCATTACGCGCATTCTCTATCCGATTCATCCATTACTAGTTACCCACACAGTGAGCATAAGATCGTTACACTAATAAATTAAAGGCTCAGATCCAGTCCCGCCATTTCGCCGTGCTCTTCGGCACATCAAGGTCCTCTCGCTTTCCGCTGTCCACGTCGATCTCCTCGGGCTTGAACCACTTGTACTGCTTGTCCCGGATCGCGTACACAATGTAGATGAGCAGCGACACGGGCAGCATGATGTAGGCGTCCACGAAGTCGCCGGCCACAAACGGTGAGAACGACGTCCACCCCTGCACGAGCGCGAGGAAGATGTTCGCCGACAGCCCGGCCAGGGGTAATATGGGGTACCACAACGCCTTATAGGGAAGCTCGTTGCGCGTGTGGCCCTGGATACGCCAGGCGCGGCGGAAGCGCAGGTGCGACAGCGAGATGCCGCCCCACACAATAAAGATGCACACGCCGCTAAGGTTCACGATGTAGTTGTAGGCCTGCGAAGCGCCCTCGCCGAGGTTCAGCAGCGCGAGGTACCCGAACAGGTGCGAGAAAATCATGGCCGGGAACGGCACGCCGCGCCGGTCCGTCCACGCCATGAACTTCGGCAGGTTTCCGCGGTTCGCCATGTAGAGCACTGTGCGCGTCGAGAAGAAGACGCTTGCGTTGATGCCGCTGAGCAGCACCACAAGCAGAAATGCGTTGATGAGATGGTATCCGCGCTCCCAGCCCGCGTTCTGGATCGCGACGGTGAACGGCGACAGCAGCGCCTTCGAGGCGCCCTTCACGAGCTGCGGCGCATTGTAAGGGCACGTCATGCCGATGAACAGCGCCGATCCCATGTAGATCACGAGAATGCGGATGAGCACCTGGCGCACGGCCTTGGGAATCGCCTGGCCCGGGTTGCGGCTCTCGGTCGCGGTGACGCCGACGGCCTCAGTGCCGGCGTAGAACGTCGAGCAGAACACAAACACGCGCGCCACGCCGCGGAACCCCGTGGCAAACGCGCCGGGGTCGTTCCAGTAGTGGAACCCGAACGCGGGTCGGTTCTTCACGCCGCCGGACACATACACAATGGCGAAGATGAAGAAGGCGAACAGGCCGATGAGCTTGATCATGGCGATCCAGTACTCGCTCCAGCCGAACGCGGAGACGCCGATGCTCTGGAACGCCGTGAACGCGAACCAGAACAGCAGAAACACGCCGTAGTCCGGCATGCGGTCCTGCGGGTCCCACGTACCGGGGCCCTTGCTGAAAATCGACATGAGCGCCGTGTACTCGCTGGCCTGGACCATGGCGAAGCACAGGAAGTAGTTGATCGAGATGACGGCGCCAAACGGGCGGTTCACAAACCGGCACGCGTGGTCGAGAAAGCCGCCGCCCTCGGGAAAGATGGCCATCTCGCCAATTGACTGCATCACGCCGGCGCAGATGAGCCCGATGCTGCCGAATCCAATGATGAGCGCGGCCGGGCCGCCGTGGGCAAGCGCCTGGCCCGTGCCGACGATGAGGCCCGCGCCAATGATGCCGGCGAGCGCCATCATCGAGACGTGCTTTGTTTCGAGGCCGCGTTTTACGCCCGAGTCCGGGTCGAAGAGCTCGTTGTTTTGGCTCGATCCGCCGTCCTCGCTGACTTTTTCAGACAGCCGCGTGCCGTCCTTGGCGTAGCCGTACTCGGCGGCGCCCGCCGCGTAGTCGGCCGAGGCCTGCGAGCCCAGAGAGGCGTCGGCTGGCTCGGAGCCGGTTGTGCGGGGGGCGAGGCCGCTTCTTTGCTTCAATTTAGTGACGAAGTCCATGTGGCTGCGATCAATCGCTCGATCCGCCGAATATTTAATGCCCCGGTCCGGCCGCAAACTTTTGGGCCCGGCGTCACATGGCCTCGCGCTCTTCATGCCTAATCTTCTGTCATTTCATGTGCCTTGTAGTCATACTAGCATAATGCAGTGAAAAATGCGCGGTGATAATCGCCATGGCTACTCCCCTAGCCCTCGACATGCTCGCCTGCCGCTTGGCTCCCGGCTGATACGTCCGCGCATGCATAACTACCCCGCGCCGCGCCCTCGCTGTGCACGCAACCCCGTTCCAATCTGGCATTCTCAAGCGAGATCGCAGATAAGCGTCGGGCGACCCGCGAAACCGCCAGCCTGATGCAGAAAGACGCCTCGGGTGCAAGCATAAGCGAGGCAGGGCTCCCCGCGCCCTGGCCGCGCTGCTCCGGAGCTGGGAACGAGCTTTAGGCTCGGCCCCAGAAATCGCTAGAGTTAGGATAAATTGTAGGTGTATTTTGCGGGTATTTTCGAGCCTGCTTTCCGCGCCTGGGTCGCGCCTGGCTTGCGCGAACCGCGGCAGGTGCCGCAGGCGGATCCGCAGGCGGATCCGCGCCCATGCGGGCGACCCGTGCGCTGAGGTGACCGGCCGACGCAGGCACCGCATTTAATCGCGTCTCGCATGCGGTAATTCTGGCTATTTTAGCTGTTGGCGGTGCTCCTTATCTCGAAGCCGAGTGTGGGGTCGCTCCTCGGCCCTCGTTTTATTCCGGTGCGAGCTCGGGTAAGCGTGCAGAAACCCTCGTTGCGATACGAAGATTGTCGCTGGGCTGCTTGCCGCAGGCGCAGGCTTGGCGCAGGTATGATTGGCTAACTGCTGGGCTGCGCTTTGCTACACGTCATACCCCCGCTGGCTTGTTGGTTCTTCTGGCACGGCGCGCATTCGCTGTGTACTATTTTACTGATTTGTTTTATTAGTTTCAACCTTGGGAATGTGCTTAGCGCTACTGCGGATCATGTCATAGCTGTGAAATATGCTGCTCATTGGCCAGAGTCGTAGTGGATACGTTGGTATGGTGGAATGGTGGAATGACGTTTTAAGACTGACTATCGAGCCTCCGGTGCTTGCGAGTGAGCTGCTCAGCGTATAATATTGGTTGCCTGCGCATTAACGAGGCACCCGCGCAAGCATTTTCGGTGTATACTTTGGCTGTGCGAAAACTATCCGGGCTCGTGGTGGTTTGCGTTCAGTATCGGCTACTCATGGTTGCGCGTCCGGCGCTTGCCGACTAGCGTTTTTTAAACACAAATTTGGTCGCCCGTGGATTGAAGGAACCGATGACAGGTGCTGTCTATGCAGACTCTGTGTAGTTAATTCCTGGGCTCGTAATGGTTTGCTGGCACTTTTGGGTATCGGAAATAATTGGTTCACCATCCAGTGCTTACCGACTAGCGTGCTCTAAACGACCTTGGTCGCCCGCGGGTTGACGGCACCGATGAAGGGCACTGTTTATTTAGACTTCATTGTTTAAGAAATGCTCGGACGCGTGCTACATCTTGGGAGACAGGTTGTGTCCGCTTTCCGGCTAACTAGCCGCATTACACAGATATGTCGGACACTCGTTGACGGCACCGCTTATGCCGTTTTAGACTTTAGCTCTGTCATGCCTGCTCGGACTCTTTACTAGACGCTCTGCAATTACTTTCCGCAAAAAGATCCGCCAGTGCGTCCGTAGGGCGGCACATGTTTCTTTGATCAAAACCGGTGGACCTACATTATTCATTAGCGTACATTAGCGATACATAGACGGGTTGTACGCAGACGGCACGGAATACCCGCTGAGATTCAGGTCTCCCTTTTTCGGTGGCAGCGGCGGCTTCGGCGGCACGGGCGGGCCGCCCATGGCCTGCCGCTCCAGGCTTGTGTAGAACGACTTCGCGCTCTCGTATGAATCGCGGAGCGTCAGCCACTGCTGGTATGCGTCCCTGAACTTGTCAGTGAGCGCCTCTGCTGTTGCGGCCGCGCGCTCGCGGTCGGCAGCAACCTGTTTTGCCTGCGGCTGCTCCAGCACCTTTTTCCAGTGCTCAACCGTCTCGTTCAGCACCGCGTTCTGCAGCCGGATCGTGGCATCGATCCGCTTGATATACGGGTCGAACTTTGCCAGCTCGGGCTTAAACACGGCGGCCTCGATATCTTCCGAGTGCTGGTGGCTCACAATGGTTTGCGTGATGTCGTCCTTGTGTGTGGCCTCGCGCATGTCCTTGACGGCAACGTTGCGGCCGGTCATGATTTTGCGCAGTTTCACCACGGCGGCCGACACCTCCTCGAGCGCCTGGCCAAAGTCCTGTGAGTCGTCGATGTCGAGCAGGCTCAGACCCGCGCCTTCAGACGCAATTGCCTGGTCGATCTCCGACGAGTAGACGCGAGGCAGGCCGCGCGTGTTTGCGAGCTGCTCGATCACGGGCGCGATCTCTGCGTGCACGCGCTGTAGCTCCTTGTCTGTTTTGGCCGATACAACGAGCCGCTGCTTGATTTCTGGGCTCGGGTTCGAGCGCACGAGGCTAAGAATGCGCTGGCGCTGATCCTCGAAGTCGATGGTTTTGGGGAACGGAGTCGATGCCACAATGAGCGACCACTCATTCACTTCGGGCGGCACGGCCTTCAGCTCGTTCAGGCTCGCGGGCTTGAGCCGCGAAATCGACCCGGGCAGGTCCATGTACTCGAGCGCCGACGTGAGCTCGAAGTTCGCGACCTCGACCTTCTCCTGCTGCGTGCGCAACATCTCCGCCTTCAGCTCCGAGTACATGCTTGCCTTCTCGTGCACGGACACGGGCACGACCCGCTCAAATAGGTCCTTGCCGATGATCTTGCTTGCTTCCTCGGCCGGGTACAGCGACTCGAGTGGCAGCGGCTTAACGGCCTGCAAGCCAGCGATCTCGGGCGCCGCAGGAGGGACGCGGTCGTGGTAAATGAGGTCATTGTCGCGCTCGAGCGAGCGGATCTTGCGCTGTAGCTCGTCGGCATCGGGCTTCTCCGTGGCGAGCCGCTTTGCTTCGCGCAGGTGCGCGATCGCCAGCCCGAATTTCTGGGCCGCCTCCTGCGTCTGTGCCTGGAACTCGTGCGCGCGTGCGCCAAGACTCTTGCTGCGCGCCTCGCACTCCTTGATGTCGGCCTTCTCACCCCAGTACTCCTCGTCGTGGATCTTGCGCAGCTGCTCGGCGCTCTGCGCGTACAGGCTGGACGCCGATGCGGCGAGCTTTGCAACAAGCCCGCTGCCCTTCTTCGTGAACACCGCCATCTGGTAGTAACACTCCTGGCCCTGAGCTAGCATGAGCTTGCTCAGCGTCTCGAGCGTCTTCGGCTGCAGATCCGTGCACGCGGCATGCAGGAAATTCGTGCTGACTGCTTGCAGAATGCCTGCCGCGCATGCAAACGCATGGCCCGCCGCTTTGGCCTGGTCCTGCGACTCGAGCCCGTGCTCGCCGATCTGCGTGAGCGTCGCGGCAATGTCGTACAGCACGCACGCCTTCTCAAATGCGACCGAGCTCTGCTCCACAACCTCGTCGTCGTACAGGTTTTTCCACGCAAACGAGCCGTGGAACGGCCGCAGCGTGATGTGCAGGCCCAGCAGCTCAATCTGGCCGTAGTAGCGGAACAGCAGGTCGCGCGTCTGCGTGGCCGTTGATGCGCCGCTGACGGCCTCGCGCAGCTTGTCCATCGCGTCGACCTCGCTCTGGAAGTCGGCGGCAGAGCCGTAAACGAGCGACAGCGCCGAGTTCAGGTGGTCTGCCCACGTCGACGGCTCAGGGCTCTTGAACGGAAGCGTGATCATTGGTCGAACGCTGGCTGTGTCCCGCGGCGCCGTGCTTGGTTCTGTGTCGACAATGGGGCGGCCAATTCAAGCTCCCACAATCGTGGCCTCAATGCGAGCGGTGTGGAGCTCCTCAGGGCACGGACGCGGCGTGCACGTGACGCGGGTCGCCGCCGGCCGGTGGCGTATATACGCCCCATTCTCTGCGGGTTCTGGCACTGGTTTGGTTATATTTGGATCGGGGGTGTTGGTGGATCTGCTGGCCTCGTTCTTGCGCGTCCTCGAGCCCTGGCGCGAATCGTCTTATGTATTGGCGGGTGCAGTGCATATGGTCTTAGATAGACACTGCCTAGCTCTGATCCTGTCCAAGAATTGCCGATGTGGATTCCTTTCAGTCTAGCTGTGTGTATGGTGAGTGAGCATCGCGTCCGCCCAAGGTGGACGGTGCACTCTTGATGACGCTTCGATTAAGGTCTTGCTCGAGCACCCTATGTGCATGATTCTGTTCTTTTAGATGCGCCGTTATAACTGCATGTATTTCTTTTCTTGTTGACTGGGGTCTTGTGTTCGACACTGCCATTATCTGGATAAATTGTGTTCGATTTTTACCGGTGCAGGTATGAGGCCTGATTTGGTACCGTAATAGAGCACATCTTCAACCCAACCAAGGCCGCTGCAACGCAGCCATAGCCGGTTATAAACTAAGAACTAAAGGGTTTAGACGCGCTAGATACAATGTAACAGTGGCCGTTGTCCGTTAAATCCATAATCCCATGGCTATGCAACGAGTGCACCCCACAGTACTTAAAAAAAGGCGACAAGAGGATGCTTGGCCTCGAATACACAGAGAAAAGGGACATGCAGACACACTAATGATTGTAGGTGCGCGAGCATAACTGCGCGCATACGAAACCACGGACGCACTTATGATCCCAACCTCCAAGTGACAAATTGGCAGCAGAAGTAATCCCAACTACCAACAACCACAAATTTCAAACGCAAAAAGAAGCTAGAATTAAATTATCAACCCATCGGGAGACTATCCTAAAGAATCCTTAATTTATCCTGGCTTCAGCACATGCGGGGTAGAGCTTGAGAGCCAACACACGTGACCGCATCAAGCGACGCGTGTTGTCAACACAATTATCGTGGCCAAAAATAGTGAGTTTGGCGCTCAATGATATCTGACACGTAAAAAGGTAAACAGACCATGCATAGGAAGCAACGCACCCAACTGCAAAGAACCAGTTCGTATCCCATTTATCGTATCTCTAGTCTTCGAACATGTCAGGTTCCATTCGTGTTGGGCTGCCGCTAATGTAGTAGTCTCATGGCCGGATCAGCCATCAGCCAACCTTGTGGCCTGCATAGCTAGAGACGATCCACCGAAGGTCTTACAAACACGAGTCATCATACGAATGAAGACATCGTGTCCCAGGAAAGGAATGTATTTGAATCGAACCACCGTACTTCACCGCTCTGCTGGCCATTCGAATGTGAATAATCCGAACTTGAAGTACATACATACAATAAAAGTGTCCTATTTTATGTTCATATTATCGTCCGTTAAAGATGAATTTCACTATTCTCAATTCCAAAGGTCTTCTTCGTCAATGTATTTTGAGGTCAGATGGGTTAGAAATTCAATATGATATTAAACCTTCAACATAAGCGTTCTAGGATATATCAGCACTATAGACCATTTCAACGGCCAGAACAAACGTACCATTTGGCCACAACACATTAATTCTGATCAAACCTCTGAAGGTTGCTTCAAAATGGTAAAGCTCGAATGCATTGAGCTCCAGAAATCAAAAAGCCCGAGTGTCAAGATTCGAAATCTCCAATGTTCAAAATTTCGAAAATTTCACATATCAAAATCACAGAAACTTGGAATCATGGATCTACAAAGACATGAATATAAATCATAAGAAAATAAATGCCAGGACCCAAAGAATGAAGGGATAAACACCAATTTCATAGATCCCAAAAACCCAAATGTTGAAAATCCAAAAATCCAAAAGTTCAAAAATTCAAAAATTCAAAGATTCAAAGATTCAAAGATTCAAAGATTCAAAGATTCAAAGATTCAAAGATTCAAAGATTCAAAAAATGAGAAACAAAAATTGAGAGATCCAAAAAATCCAGAAGTCGATAAACAAAGCAAATGAGAAACTCAAAAATTTTAAAAATTTCAAAACCAAAATAACTGTCAAAAGGAAACAACATAGCTAAGTAAATGAGACTCGCCAGTAAAATGAGACACGCTACGAAACACCCCGTACTCGTTTCCAATTGTGGTCATCATCAGACCACTAACGAAGCAAACCGCTGGTAGTTAATGAAGCCGGCTGAGATGATAACTTGTTCTCTGATGAGTGATTCAATCGCCCAATGGTCTACTTCTCCAGTGATCAATTTATCTAGTTAACAGGATATTACAGGGCCATCGTAATTCCATAAAAGCAATACAATTCGTACTTTGAGAATCCTGGCAGCATAAATCCGGGATCTTTCAAATCAACACGATATGGATGTCTCGCTTATCGATGGTATCTAATTTCTGCTCCAGTTTATACTGCTTCAAAGGTTGTTGAAAGTTATTGAATTTTTTTTTTGGATTTGTTTTTTTAATTTTTCAATTCTTTGAATTCTTTGAATTTTGTTTCTAGTTTTGAAATTTAGTATCTCGACGATTCGAAAAAAAACCCCAACCTTAAAAAGTACCCCGATGATGTTTCGTTATAAAATTGAATGGCTATACAGGCTGAAAGTTCGAAAGCATGACAAGTCTACATCGACAACTTAGCAAAGAGCCTTCAACATACAGTATGCAGAAGTTCTGTATGTATAAGGTCTGTGTCATAGATCTATAGTGACATCTGAGACAAGGAAAACTAAAAAGACAAAAGGAAGAAAACCTCAACATCATAACCAAACTTGAGATATTTAAGGAAAAAATGAGCCAGGATAGAGGCGTCTATAAAAATTAAAGCGCATAAAAATTGTCACCATCGTCAATTTGTCCCCAAACATATTTCAGACGTGCCACGAAATGCCCCAGAGTTCTGTCTCAGGCACGAAAAGTGGCTTTTGCAACCAGAACTAGTCTAGAGATCACGGTATACCACATAGAATTGGTTCGGTCGACCCTCAATTAGTTCGAAACTGGGATCTATCGATCGGGTTGACGATATTGGAACCATGTGGGCCGGGTTTTGTTGGTCTGAAATGAATGCTCTGATCATGTCGACATTTATGTAAATCCATGAGCATGTAGTTCAAAGCATGACAAGTCCGCAATGATACATCGTTCCTGACTGCCCAAATTCTTTAAATCAATTACTGGGCACCTTCTTAGCAACTCCTTTGAAAACCTAGGTTTTTCTCAAGCTCATTGTTGCCTCCTTGTTGTCAGCGCCGTATCGTGGAGAAATGTCGGCTCTTTTGACCGCAGTAGAACCCCTTCCTTCGACTTGAGCTTTCGCTCTTTTGAAAAGAACAAGCGCGTCACCAAATAGCTTAGTGCAATGATTCCTGATGTAGGACCGTCTGCAAGACCGGTGATGTACATTGAGCGATAACGTAGACGGAAGCTAATAATAGCATCAGGGTCAGGTTGCGATACGGCGCTCCCCCAGTTAGCCAAAAATAATTACACTCACGTGCAGAATCTACAGGGTCGAACCCTCGAGGCGCGCTGGTTCAGCTGAAGAATGGCTTGGGAAGCGACATAACCCGAACCGCGGTGCGCAATAACAGCTATCGGGTCGCACTCCCCTAATGCACTCCCCTAATGTTATTTGAGGGTACGCAAGGCACATGGTTGCATAGAACACATTACAGTCCATAGTTACATGCTCTCATGCACAGGACTCGCGCGGGGGCGCGGTGCCAGTCAGTGTACACAGCGCGCGAGAATGCCGCAAGCGCCAGCGGCTTGTGTACCACCCACCAGTTGCTGCCACGGCACGGCACGACCCAGACCCTGAAAGCAGGGCCGGCCCCGAGGGTTTAAAGGATGTGCATACTCCCTTACCCGTACACTTTGCGGCGCAAGATGCCTGCGTCAAAGAGTCTAAGGAGATCGTGGCTGAGACGCGTCTTTGAGTTTGTAAAATCAAGGTATAAGTATTCGAGTTGCCAGAGCCCTTGTACGCCGCTCAATCACGCAACATGAGGAACCTGACCGGCCTGCCTATCGGAGAACATTCGTTACAGGACGAGCGCGCCGAGCGGAATGACTCGATAACGTCCAGCGGACGCGATCCATTTGAAGATGTAAACACGGAAGACGAGTTTGGTAACCCGTTCTTGATCTCGAGTCGCAACGCGTCCGCCGAGGAGTACGACGACAGCCACTACAATCACAACACCAGCAATTATAACCCCGGCGCCTATAACGCTAGTGCCTACAATGCGATGGCCGTACCGGCTTCGCTCATTCCCGGTCCAGATACCGACCGCTACCCAATTCGGCGGAGCTTGAACCCGCGCTATGGCGTAAGTGGGCCCGGCTTCTCGCGATACGGCCATTCAAGCCACAGAGTTCCATCAGGGCATTCAAATAGTCTCTCGACGAGCACATCAGACGATAAGCAACCGTCCCTGAGCCTGGAAGGCTCCCCGTTTGGTACATATCCGGCCTCGGACTTTCTGTTACTGCCCGATGAGAAGGAGAGCGATGACTATCTACACAATCCGGACCCGATTGCCGACGCACTTGAAGATCGGCGCTGCCACCGCCTTGATCGTCGCGGTTGGGGGTGCCTGATCGCATTCATTGCTCTTATTGCCGGGTTCATTGCCGTGTTTATTGTACTACCCATTCTTGACTTCACCGGCCCGAGTACAAGGGTGCCGGCACCCAACGAGGGAATACAACTGTCACCGTACGACTACAACATACTTGGCGCGCTGCGCTATGCAAATGGGCTCGTTGACAAGGACACACCAAAGGAGGCAATGACGCATACGAGCTACACGGGCGAGGAGTGGCCGCTTGTGTTCAGCGACGAGTTCAATCAGGACGGACGAACGTTCTATCCAGGAGACGACCCGATATGGGAGGCCGTAGACCTACACTATCAGGCGACGACGGATCTGGAGTGGTTTGACCCCGACGCGGTCTACACGGAGGGCGGTGTGCTGAAAATCCGGCTCGACGCGTTTGAGAATCACGATCTGTTTTATCGCTCGGGCATGCTTCAGTCGTGGAATAAGTTCTGCTTCACGCAGGGCTATATCGAGGCAGGCGTACGGCTGCCCGGAAATGGGAAGGTTCCGGGCCTGTGGCCAGGCCTTTGGACACTCGGCAATCTTGCGCGCCCGGGGTATCTCGCAACATCCGACGGAGTGTGGCCTTATAGCTATAATGAGTGCGACGCCGGAATAACGCCAAATCAAAGCACGGGCGATGGCTTGTCATATCTGCCAGGACAGCGCCTAAACAAATGCACCTGCTCGGAATCAAAGAACGAGCACCCAAGTCCAGGGCTGGGCCGCGGCGCACCGGAGATTGACATATACGAGGGCACCGTGGACACCCCATCGGACAGCGAGGCTAATGGTGTCGTATCGCAGTCACTACAGGTCGCGCCCATGGACATCTGGTATATGGTGGACTATGACTTTATCGAGATCCGCAACCATAGCGTGACTAAAATGAACCCGTGGAATGGCGGACCGCTGCAACAGGCCGTCTCGGGAACGACGTACCTCAATGCAGACTGGTATGAGCAGAGTGACGCGCGCTCTTTCCAGCAGTACGGCGTCGAATACACAAACTCGCGCGACACAGGGTACATCTCCTGGTACGTCGGAAACGAAGTAGCGTACACAATGCACGCAGGAGCTCTGTCCCCGAATGGCAACGTGGGTTGGCGCGATATTTCACAAGAGCCGATGTCAATTGTTATAAACCTGGGCATTTCAAATTCATGGACATATATCGACTGGGTAGATTTGACGTTCCCGGCGCTGTACGAGATCGACTATGTGCGCGTGTACCAGCCAAAGAACAACATGTCGACATCGTGCGACCCCGAGAACTATCCGACGGCGGACTACATTGCGAACCATCCGAAGGCGTACATGAACCCGAACGCAACGTCGTGGGCAGAAGCCGGGTACGAGTGGCCGGGTAATACGCTAATGAACAAATGTAAGGCGTGAAGCGGTCGGACTGGGCCATCGGGTTGTTGGTGTGCGGTACGCGGTCCAGCGTTGCATAGATAATTAATAATGCTGTGGATTTCTGGGCACGGGCAATATATATATGTATTGTTAAATTGTAGGTATCGATTCAAGAACAGTGATACTAAAATTACTCAGTGATATGAGCAGACGAAGGCTGAGCAGAGTCGCCAGCAGTCCAATAACCTAAGAAAACCAACAATTCGTAAAACCAAAAAAAAGAGACAGTTCAAAATTCGTGAAGTAGAAATTCAGAACAGCAATAATAAAAAGGGAACCCAACATTAAAAACCAAATATGTTAACTCTAATATTTCCCTATCGTGGAGAAAATTCTGAATCATTGAGTACTATGTAAAATTCGAAAACTCGAAAATTCGAGAATTCAAAACTTTTAAATTTTTAAATTTGAAAAACTCAAAAATTCAAAAAAATATTAAAAACTAAAAATTGGACGATAGAAGATTAGGAACCGAAATAGAAAGTTAAAAAAAGCCAAAGTTAAAAGTTGAGAATTCAGAGAAACCTAAACTGAAAAACCGATAAAACCGAGAAGGCAAAAGATGGTGACTAGAAAAACCGGAAAAAGTGAAAAACAGAACAAATCAAAACTGCGCCTTTATGAATATAAGAAATTCCGAAACCAATCAACGTGACATACCGTGTACCCGGGCACAAACGACATTACTTGGGTAAATAATAATTTAAAAGTTTGAGTACCACGCTCACGATCTTAAACCACCTTATTTGAGATTACATTATAAGGTGGACTTTAACGGGGCTCGGGGTTTTGTCCCTAACTTCGTGGGTGGTTCAATGACACATTCAGGCCCTTCAGTGAGCTTGGAAATACTAGATTTTCAAATATCAGACTCGTTATTCTTCGAGTTTTCTGGGTATTACTGATTACAATAGGATTTCAAAAAATAGCAACCAATTTTCAACCCATAGCTTCGAGTTAAGATACCGAGTTTCAAAATTAACACATAGACATGAACTGGAGCCTATACTTCTTTAAGTTGCATTTGAAAATTTCAGCGAATCAGAGCTATAGTTCTTTACTCTTGCATTATGAACGCTCTACGCTGATACTTTTGAGATTCGTCACAGTCAATCATGCTGGATGCCATTATCCTGCTCGGGTAAAGTCAAATGTGGTGAGCCGTTTTGGGATCTTAAAGTGTTTGCTGCTCGCTGGCCTTTATCTTATTCTGTTGCTTTAGTATACGATGTGTTGCTGCTTAGACATCTCAGCCACGTCTTTAACATCGGCAAATATCACTTTATAAAAAAGTCCAGAACCTCGAAATCTGACGGAATTTAAGAACGAATGAAATCCTGCTGTGAGAAAGTGTAAACACGTTTGTCTTACAGTAGGAAGCGTTAAGATGTAGGCTTTTCAATAAAATTGCAAGCGCTTCGGGGGAAGAAAAAAGCTTTTTGAGGAATTGAAATGGAACTTTCAGAAATCTTAGCAAGAATGTCTTGATATTTGCTCCCACATTCTAATTCTCAATTCTTATTTTTTTTGAATTTCCGAATTTCCGAATTTCCGAATTTCCGACTTTCCGAATGTTTTTACTTTTTTTTATTTTTTTTTATTTCAATTTTTCGAGGTTTCAATTTTTCTATTTTCCGCCGATCTCGAAAAATTTAAAAAACTTTAATTTCCAGAAGCGAATTAACTAGCGAAGTAAGTTGGAGACCTTTCGAAATACAAGAAAGCACTTGGTTTTCTTGAGTTGTTTTTTGACGTCCGTACACCTCAGTACGAGCCTTTGCATAATAAGTCGTACCCGTTCACAAATCTGGCTATCACCATATTATTTAACAGAGTTAAAATAACACACTTTTAGAGATCATGAGTCTTCGATGTTCCCTCCCTGGAAGTCATCAAATTCGAAGGCTCATAAAGCATGATGTCATGAATTCATGACCGATTTATATCTTATGGGTACTGAAAACATAATTCCGCGATATATCAAAACACCTCGATACTAGTGTCTCGTTGACTGATGAAATACGCCATTTATATTCGGCTTCGCTCAATATAGATCGATAATAGCCGATTTTGTTTGTAACGTTCCTTTAAGGTACCTTTGTTTCTTTTTTTTAAGTTTTTGAGATTTCTTCTTTTGGGATTTTTTAAATTTTTTTTTTTTTTCGAATTCTAAAATTTTGAAAAGGTTTGACAAATAAAACTAGAGCAGTAAGTTTAAGTCGTAAGGAGAATAATTTGAGCAAGTTTAATTTTTAATTTTGATGTTAGTTTTTTTGAAATTTTTTTAGGCCTTTTTTCATTAAACGCCTTATAACAATGCTTGAAGTAAAAAAACTCATTTTATTCATTTTACTAGAAATTATAGAAATCGAGTACGGCTATTTTCCTGTCTTTAGCTCTAGAGAAATGTATAGATATTAGAGGTAATTTTCTCTTTAGCCGTTTCAGGTAAGTTATTTTTGTCTGTTCACCGCTTATAGTAATTACGATGACATAATTATATACATATATATCCGCATAAGGTACTGACGGGTTTTTACAAATTTTGGTACCGTGACTACGCATGTAGGGTTAAGACAGGGTTGAGGTAGGGCTGCATATGCAAGACCGAAATACACGGGTCCTGGGATCATGCTACTATGTGTTAGAGCATCACGTGATTTCATACCAAGCTTATAAATGGCTATACGATACGTAGATTCTAACTAACTGGTTCTGGTGGACAGTCCTTCGGTCTGTCTGCTCTGAGTCACCTTCCTAGGCAACTTTATGTGCCTAGTTGCCGGATATCTGGTCAACTAGCGACCCTATTCCTAAGGGTACATTACCGGATACTCCGAAAGAGAGAACATCACCACGTGATCAATACTCATTTCTATATATGAGTCTTATTCTTATAAACTTCTTGCGAAATCAATTATTCTCTCTTACAAGGTTCGTTGAATTTGTATTTGCAGAATCATGTTTCTAGACGTTTGTATCAAACGCCTAGTACTCGGAGCCTGGTTTATAAGTCCGCGGTCACATTACCAGCTTACCTCCGACTCGCTATCATAGCCGGGATGTAAGGTGGACCGCCTCACAAGGAATGCAGTAAATTTGTGACTTCCCAAAGACTAGCAAATAGAATGAAGTTACATAATGTGAAGCTACAGTGTCTCGCCGTGCCCCTCAAAGCACAGGAGCTTTTGTCCAATAGGTCTGGTATGGTAACGTGACCACGGTAAAATGGTAAATCCACCTGGGTCCGGTGGCGAGACTGGTACGAAGTTTAAAGAAGCACTGGACAGGGGTTTTTACAACAACTGAACTGTGTATGGTGGTGATGTACCAGATACGTGCGATGTCCCTCAGCTTTTATAATAGCACATTTAATCCACACAATCCGTAAGTGTTGATCTGCTAGCTACACTGTAAAGACGTCGGCACTCGTATCTGTTTTTATTTTACCCTCGGTACGTAACTTTATAGCCCCGTAGTTCCCTAACATGAACCAGTAGCTACTAACCAGCGGCCCTGCAACCTAAGTCCAAATGACATCTTCAAGACTCCCAGAAACTATTTCCAAAACTCCGTGAAAATCAGCCGCCGTGCAAAGAAGAAATCTGATCATCGGAAAGATAGCAAGTATGACAGCATTATTACTAGAAGCTGTGGCTGAACTTTGTGAGTGGAGGACGCAAATGATAGCTTCATTGGATCGTCAGAAATGGCTCAAAATGAATCTCTTGCATAAAGCTTATAACATAGGCTAAAATGAAACGGACACTGCCACTTAGGGAGTATCTTGCAGAAACAGCGACTTCTGTGAGTAATCGGTTGTGCTATTGAGGATCGCACCCGATTTTGGGAGCCAAGCTAAGCGACATAGCCACCAAACACAGCTGATTAGCTTACTGTACCACTTTATTTATCATCTCAAAAGGGTTGGTATCAGGTCCAACAATTTGCCTGAAGTGAGTTATTACTGCTGCTTAAGGCTGCTCAAAGAGAAGTCTTTCATTCGCGTTTCCGTATTCAACGTGTTTCTGCCACGACTGTAACTTAGGTAATTAGTTTTCACGATTAACGATACGGTTATCAATTTATAATTATCGTAATTCTTAAACTTTTCACATTTGTTTATTTGTTCAATTTTCGAAATCTTTGATTTTTTGATTTTTTTCATTTCGTTTTAAATTTGAAAATTTGAGCACTGATATTTTGTCAATTCGAAAATAAACCCCAACCCTAGGAAACCCAAAAAGTAACCCGTCCGGGATCCCAATTTTCAGCTTTAGTTTTTCTTTTTATTTTGCATTCTTCTATTCCTGTTCCTATTTCTATTTCTGCTTTGTAGTTTAGAACTTGCACTTCAGCTTATACTAACGTGTGTCATCAGTAAAATGAGGCACCCTTATCGCGGTAATGTGAGATACCTCGAAATATATTGCCAGGACTCATAACTTAAAAAAGGTTTTGTACTAATCGAACAATGCTATATGGGCCTCAGAATCTGACGATATACAGGGAGGGGACTTTGGAAGCTCATAATCTATATCAGTGTATTGATTGTTTCGTAATTCTATTTAGTGATCTGGTGACAGCCACGCTCGTAAATCATTACGAGTATTTTTGTAATGTGTCTTTCCTTTACTGACAATTACGTACCTGAAAGGTTTTCATTTTTTTTGGACCTTTTTTAATTTTTGAACGGCTTGAATTTTTGATTTTAGGATCATTAAACTGGTTTTGCAAAGAAAGATAAGCTTCAAATTTTTGAATGCTGTATTGCTTGATTTTAGTTTTCCTAACAGTGGTAATTTTGTGCCGTCAGTTTCAAACTTTATTTTGCAAAAAATGCCGTTGACAAATAATTCGATTTGCAAAACGAACAGTCACCTAAAGTAACGCCATATTGTTCTCAACTGGAACATAACCCCCCACTTAAGGTAGTGAGAGACTAATAGAAGGTATCGTTAGCTCTGTGATATAAAATAAAAGCTCACTTCAACCTGCTTAGGCTGCGTTGGGGTTTAAGATGTTATTTTAGGTAACTATCACTCTCATCACTTCCTTAAAAATATTTTTATATTTGGTAGTTATCGGTGCATGCACAATCGTAACAGTATCTCTTCCACTCAATTGTTAACCCGGACCAGCCTCAGCCTGGCTTATATGTCAATCTGAACTCGCTCGAAGGTAACATTAAGCAGGCTACACAGTCGGGCGCAAGTTATCTCTTATCTTTACCTTCAACTTTAACCCTCACTCTTTTTTTGTTACTCTTCAGCAAATCATTTGGCAGAATGTATTCATGAAACTTACTTGGAGAATAATCAGAAAAAAATTCATAATTTCGGAAATACGAAAGACTTAGTTTCGGAACAATTTATATTCCATACGTACAATAATGCTTTGCTTACATTGTTTATCAAAAATTACAATCCTCTCGTATTTGCAACTTTAGCGACCGACACAACATGAAAGAACTAGCGAAGCTTTTTATTCCCAGATTGTTTTTGTAAAGCCATAAATTCTTCTGTTTATGCATAATTTGATTTGCTGTAGAGTATATATAATTTGTTTCTTGTTTTTCATTTCATTTTTGTTTATTTGTATTCTCGAAATGTTTTTTTGGGAAAGAAAATTTCCATTTTAAAATTTAGGGCCCAAATTTTTTTTGAAAAATCATTTTTTTAAATTTTTAAATTTAAGGTTTTTTGACGAATAAAAGTATGATACTACTCATAAAACTACGCTTTCATTCCGATTTTTGTTTGAACTGATCATTTCTCTTTTATGAATATGTTTGGTACCCTTTTTACATTAGTGTAGTCGTCAAAACGTAGCATATCACACTTTCTTAACTCTTTTGAGAAAACGCAAAAATGGATTTACCTATAGGGGCAATGCGGATTATGTCATTATTTTATCACTAGGGTAATAAGGGCGGAATCGAATAGGGCCAATATTTGAATCAGTATATGCGCGGTTAGGGTAATATGGGCAAGGTTCAGACGCACGGGTTACACGGGTACGTAAATCACGTGACCCATCGAGGAAGCGACACGGAGTTAGCCATATCGTGAAAAGGAAAAAGGAGTGTATCAATAGTACATATAGATGAACGTGTTATGCCTGTCGTGTATGTATTAGGTGCGCTGTGTTGCTCCAGGGATGGCCTTACGTTTGAGGAGAGAGGTTCATCTGCGGCATCCGTCATCCTACGAAAGATCGATAGCTATAAAGTGTGTCTCGCTATATCCTCTGCTAGTTACCCTCAGCATTGGATTTAATGTTGCGGTACAGTGCAACCTTTTTTTACTTTTATTACCCCAGTATAGATGCCTGATCTCGGCGCTGACCAAGAGCCCAGGGTCCAATACCAGCCTTGCCCGGAATGGAGACGTCGCTTACTAACAACCCCCACCGCCCCCCTCTGGTAGCAGGACAACATACAGTCTCTAGCTAGAGATAGACATGGGGACATACAAATAGATTTAGACCTGCTGTTAAGGCGGAGAACTTGGCGGCAGCAAGGAAGAGGCGTCCACGAGAGTCGTGCTTGCATTGTACGCATCAGGATTGGCCTCATGTATATGCTCTACTGCCCCGCTGGGTTGAGTCAGTGGATAACTTGTAGCTTGCATTAAGTCAATCTCTGGTGTTTCTACTGTTGACTGTTGCGTCAGCTAGTCACTTATTTCCTGTACTTTACTGAAGTCAACCCGTGAAAGTTCTTGCGTTGTCGACGAGTAACGTATCTCGTCTCCCGTACACACCGGCTCAGGGAATGGGGTCTAGAAGGCTGCAATGGTGAAATAACATGTTTTGGATTGTAAGGACCTGGACCCGTTTAAAAGCACTCTTAACTTTCGTCTCAGTCACCTTGTGAGCATATGCATTTTGCACCGCATAGCCTAAGTCTCGCTTTGAAACTACTTGTTTTTGAATGCGCTCAACGTCTGTAATATATTTTGGGAAATAAGTCTTCATGAGCCCGAAAATGGCGACATCAGGAGGTTGTGTTTCATGCGTGGTATGAGCGTGAGGCCAACTAATATGATTCGGTGTTCCACACAATAGTTGACAAATGCTTGCCTCGTGAGGCTCTTGGGCCATTTACAATTGAACTGCGGTTCCTACAATTTGCTCTTTTTTGGTTTCTTTCTCAAAACGCTCAAGCCATTGCAAAGCAGTTGCTGAGTCTGACCATCGATTTGTTGACCTCTTCACAGACCAATTACTGGGCAAATAGTCCGTCCGTTGACTGCTTCCTCTTCAGGCTTTGTAAAGTAATAACGGCGGTACGCGTCCACCATCTGTACGGGCACAAACTATCAGTGAAGCCCGGTCTCGGTTTCAAGGGTCGAGCATGATGACCTTCCCTCCCTCACCGTCGGCCACAACATAAGAAGATCCACCTTTTACAATCGTAGTAGTTTGGGCCCTATTGTATGTAGCGGAATCACGGACATCGTATTCGGCCTTTGACTTCGCGAATAAATCAAACCAGACAATCAGATTTTCTGCAGTGCATGAGCGACCCTGACTATAGTCGACCACTTTGGGCCAGCGGGCCATGAGTCTTGGAGATCTTTTTATGATGCGCAAAGCCCAAGATTGACCCACAACCTTCATTCTGTTTTTCTACAACATACGATTCGCTATATCCGTAATGAGTTGTAAACCGACCAGGAAGACACGAGAATCACACAGTAGAACATGACCAATTACGACGTTCTCTTGCGCCGCTGTGAGACGGTGAGTACCAACTCGCGCTTCTTTCTGAAAAATGTCGTCCTTCAATCTTCTTCTCGACGCACTTCCCGGAATATTATGAGCCTTCGCCGCTTCTCTATGCAACGTTTCTCTTATGTTACCATAATAATGGCCGCTTTTACACATTCTTCCGAGTATTTGCCCATTCTTCCGCTTTATGAGTCAACTAACTAGCGTAACAATCCTAAGTATAACAAGTGCGCATCTTGCGTGACGCGTCAATGATGCTTACTTTTGTACTTTTAAGGTTGACCAAGTTTCTATCCCAATCAAATGACACCAGTATGAAGTGATAATATGCTGAATATTTAACGCGTATGTTTATATGGTCGCACTGATGACGCTAGTAGTACTAACGTGCGGGCGCCTGCCATATATTACGAGCCCTTTGTTGGTTTGACCAACCTGCACTAGACATGTGTAGCCTGAGATTAACAGCAAATACTGGTCTAGATACCCAAGTTTCATGAGTGCAATATCCATATTATACAGCATCGAGACAATCGGCCCTGTATAAAATCACAGCGAACCGACTGAGAGATTGCTTTAAGAAAGGATATGTGGAAGTTCGTGTCAGCCACTGAACCACTGTATTTCGCATGCTTCATACTGTATAATTCGTGTTCGATAGTCGATTATTAGCTAGTTCAAGAGTATTGTAGATTCATATAACATTACGCTTTCGTATACGATGATTTTTGCTGGTCTGTTATTCTGTAAGGCAACCGCGAGTTCTAGTTACTCGCATATTGGGCGTGCTCCAACCCTTACGTGAACTTGCCAGATGGTTTAGTTTTTCAACCTTTTTAACCGTATTTTTTCCATTTCGCACAGATAAGAAAAAGGTAGGGAAACGCAAAACATTATCAAAAAGATGGTTACGTATTTCAGTAGATGGTGATGGGACACCCGTATCGTGACGAGTGAAATACCGCGAATATTTGGTGCCAAGATAAAAGTGGCGTACAAAACGGGATTGTGAGTATCGATACTATAAGCGCCTACGAACTTCAGGTCGTCTAGGGAAGGAATTCAGCAATCTCATATTCTTAACAGCTAATTGTTTTGTAATATAATTCAGTTTAATGATCTGATGATATGCACGTTTGTAAACTAGTGCGCGGTTTTTAATGTGTGTCGTTTACTGACGAAATAAGCTATTTTTAACTAGCACTGCTTTGTCACGTCAGACTCATGAGCAGGCTTCTGATTATCCTAACTGAGTCGAACTGACGTACGCTAAGGTGGGTATTATAGAGATACGACCTGGTGGTCAATAATCAAAGCTGGGCAAGATTTTATAAATCTTTAGCGGGGCCATTTATTAGACCCAACTCACTGGCCATGGCATGTGGTAACGTGTTGAGCTATGATGTACGAATACCTAAGTCGCAGGAAAATATAAAGCCTACAAAGCTATATACAACTTTAGGCTCTGACACTTTATCATCTTAATTTTTTGCGACATTAAAAGAATGAAAACTCTGATCTGGGCCTTTGCCTCGGCGGCTTGAGGTTTCATATATCTAATAGTCGCAAATATGACTTCCTAGAACTCAAGGCCCACTCATTACCTGCCTAGCTTTGTGAAGTGCTTGCTGAAAGTATTCATCGAAAAGATGATGTGCTTTTTGACGAGTAAAAACCTATATCTTCGCATTTATTCAATTTAACAGTTTAAATATTAGTAACATGTTTCATCTGTGCATACATCTCAGTATATGCGAAAAGTTACAAAATAAGTTGTAATCATCTACAACGTCGCTGCCAGTTAACTTAACTGAATTACAGCACCAATCAAATCAGTGTTAGATATTATGAGCTTCCAACTTTCCTCAATAGAGGCCGTCGATTTTGAAAGCACTTTACAGCGCTCAATTAACGCTGACAGTTTATACGTTTTGCATCCTGCCAACATTATTTCGCGACTTCAACTCGCCAGGATACGGGTACGTCTCGCTTACTGGGGAGTATCAATTACAGTTAAGTAATTTGATAATAGCTATTTATTATGTTTTTTTGCGTTGTTTCTTGCTCTGCAAGTTTATAACTTGAACAACCAATTCTTTTTGCTTTGATAATTTACATGTCTTTTGAATAGAGTGTTTCCGGCAAATAATTAACTTAGGTTATATTCTATGGGTTTAATGTTACTTCTTTTGAATTTTCACTTCTTGCATTTGCATTTTACAAGTTTTGATTTTCATATTTTCAGTTTTCGATTTTTGAGTTTTTCAATTTTCAATTTTTTTTTCGAAAAATCCGAAAATTCAAAATTTCTTGAAAAATAAAATTTAACAAAATCGAACATCCACAGAAAATTGTCTTCAAACGTTGCATACAACTCGCGATATTGTAATACATGAAAATTTAGTCAATTTACAAAATATGAATTTGCCTAGGCCAGGAATGAGCCAGATGCGAGAATGTTTTATAAGTTTTCAAACTTGTTAAATTTTGTGTTTTGAAAAACTTGAAACCTCAATAAAAGTCCATAAACAGTATATTACCTCGTAAATATATTTTCAAGTTGTTAACAAATTTTACAAAATATTATTCGAGCATTTTCTCGTTTCTAACTTGGCTTTAATAGTCAGAATCAAGAGAATGCTGCTCTTTTTACTCCTTTAAGAATTTCGTAAAAACTAAGTACTCAACTTGGTTAATCTTATTATGTCATTATTATTACATGTCTCAATTTGGGTGTACAGGGTTGGTTCCGCATGGACGGTATTGGAGGTAATGTGACCGCGGACTTAGGGTAAAACCCAGGAAACGAATTTTGCACGGGTATTAAGATCATTCGACCAAATGTAGAGTGTTCAGGGATAGACTGAAGCATTCATCTCAAAAGAAAGGCAAGAATAGTTTTCACAGTTGATTATCTGATATTTGACGCGAATCAGCATTCGAGTAAGTTTATCCACAGCAGCGAGCCATTACAGGTCATAACTTATGGTGCTGGCACGTGACAATATTGCCATTGGCGAGATGTTCACACGTGACAGTGCCCCACTCTCGGCTATATTACCATACAGTATGATTCTGCAGACTTCAGTCGTTTCTACTGTACCAAGCCGATATAAAACTCCTCGGCCCATGGTGCAGTTTTCTACACTACGCAGTCTCAGTCTCGCTGCCGGAAGCAGGTCCTGTGTACCTCAGTCCGTGGTCACATTACCTGCCTTCCCCACATATTGAGGTACTAATCTATTTATAGAGGGCACTAGGGGGATATAGGCATCTGTATCTAGTCATTCAGGACCTCAGGAACTACATATGCGAACTGTTCACCTAGGGCATCCGCTCACTAATGGCTAGGCTGATCCCAAAGGAGATATATGAATGATTATTTGGAAAACCCTCTTGCCCCATTGTGAATGGATATACTATAATATCTTAAAGAAGCCAGGTGTGGTCATAATCTGCGGAACTGGGGTCACTGAGGGGACGTATGAAAATTATATCATTGCGCCTTAGCTTGCATTTGTGTCTGATAAGCATTCTTACTTGTTTGGTTCGCGAATATTATATCGTGTTCCTGAAACACGTCGGAAGCTTTGGAAAAGTAGAGCGAGTCACACAATTCTGAGTTATTTTCGCTCATTCGAATTCGGTTTCAATGAGCCAACGTAGGTTACAGTGAAAGTGGACACGCGTAACAGTATAGTGCTGTTTTGTGAACGTTTACAACTAGAATGAAAGGGATTATAGACATTAGCACACATTAATTGTCAAGTTTTTAGAAATTTTGAATAGCTCAGCGTCCCTTTTTCCGACCCTATTTTGATTGTTCTTTTGTATTATCATATTGCAAAATGATCGAGGTCCATAGAACAAGACCGCCCATTCGCTATGATAAACAATAACTGTAGCGTTTAAATGTCTTCAATTTCACTAATGAGTTGAAAAGTGTCATTCAGCTGCTCACGAGATCGCAGACAAGATATCTGAGCCCCCATGACATCCCACCCCATCAGCTTATTTTGATTAAGGTGGCTAATACTCGTGGACGTGGTACCCAAATTCGCAAAGTATAGTCCACCGAAGAATGTTAATTTACGCCCGGTTTTACTGTACTTCAGGTTAACTGGTCTTGAAGCTTCTTAAATTCATGAGTCATTAGTTTTTATTCTTTCTAAATGTTATTCTCTTTTCATGGCAACCTAAATAGTTGCCACTTTTTGTTTCTCTGCTTTAAATTTTTTTAAAACTTTTAAATTTTTTGAACTTTGAATTTTTTTAACTTTGAATTTTTTTGAAATTTATAGGTTTGACAATTTGAAAATTGATATTTCGACAATTCGAAAAGAAACCCCTACCTTATAAAGTAACCTGTTCTCGATTTCCAACTTTGGCTGTTTATAGTGCTTTTTTTTATTTCTAATTCTATTTTTGATTCTAGCTTCAAACATCTAGCCTCTAATTTTCAAGTTTTCAAGTTCTACTTTACTTTATAATGCTTTAAAGTTTTTTGGATTTTTGAAATTTTTTAAAATTTTTTGAATTTGAGATTTTGAGCATTGAAAATTTTTAAAATTTGAAATTTATGAAATTTAAAATTTTGTATTTCGACAATTCCAAAAATAACCCCAACCTCAAAAAGTATCCCGATGATGTTTCGTCGATAAATAAAATGGCTAAACGGGTTGAAACGGAAAAATGAAAAGCATAATAGTTCTACATCTACAGCTTAACAGAAAGCCTTCAGCAAACCATTTGTAGAAGCTCTGCGTCATAAATCTACTGTAACATCTGAGACAGGGCGAACGTTTTTCCTCAGTAAGTGAAACACGTCAAAAAACAAGTCGTACTCGTTTACCAACGTGGCTAACACAAGATCGCTAAATTGATTTAGAAAGCAATAAATTCGCCGTCAGATATCATGAGATTCCGAGGTCACTTCCTCCATGTCATCGAACTTGACGGCTCGGATAGCGTAATTCGATAAACGCAAAACATTTTGTTATTCATAACCTCCTGAAGACATAATTTCGCGATCTTTTATCTCACCACGATACGGCTGTTTCACTCACCGAGGTGTCTCTCTTACTGATGAAACACGTTGTTCAAACACAAACGACATTTCGGACAATCTATTCAACGTGCAAGTATTGAATTCGCGACCCAAGCGTAATTGGCCAATAATAAGTTTCTTCAGAAGCATTTTAAAATTTAAGCAAAGAAGTTGCATAGTGCATTCATTTAAATGCCAGAACAGAAGTAGAATAAGGATATTTATAGCGTGCGTCTTTCAATGAAAATTTCTCGGACCTAAAATCGCGAATATCACCTATAATCTTTTTTTTAATGTACCCTGAATGCTTCTCGTTTGAGGTTTTACGATTTTGAGGTTTTTCAATTTTCAATTTTTTTTTTATTTCAAAAGTTTTTTTTGCGACTTAGAATTTTTTAAAAAAAAAAGTTGGTTCTCTCGAAATCACACCCGACTTTCGTTGATTAGCGCTCCAACTTTTTTAGTGGACATACAATCTCTAAAAATACCTTTAAATTAACTTTGGGTTGTAGGGGACGTAAAGTGAGCAGTCTGAATTCTATATATTTTTTGAAATTTTTTGAAATTTTTTTAAGGCCTTTTTCTGTTAAAAGCCACATGCCAAAGCTTTAACTAGATTTTCTCTTTTGATTCGTTGTTCTGTAATTTTTATTAATTGATTGCAGTTATTATTCTGTCTGTATCTCGATAGCAACCACTTTATATTAAAGTTTTTTCTCTCTTTAGCCATTTCAGGAAAGGCGAGTATGCGCGCTTACCTTTGATAGTATTTACAATGACATAATAATTGAACATGTCTGTATTGGGTGCTTTAGCGGTGTCATACCTCTTGGTACCGTGACCTCGGTACTAGGGTAGGGCAGTACTGCATCTAAAGGCCCAAGTTACCCGGGTCTCGGGATCAAGCCACTAAGTCATAACTGTGTGCACGTGATACGTCAGTTCTGATGGACTACTGTAGCCAATATGCGAGTGAGCTGTCTCATAAGAAAAAGCAGTAAAATCGTGACTAGCAACTAAAATGAATCGATGTATCGTAAGCTATAGTGCTTCGCTCTGCCTTTCACTATAACACAGAATTTTCTGTCATATATCGGTAACGTAACCACGCAAATTTGGTAAATATGCTTGCGTCCGGTCGCGAGACCAAGACTCTACAAGGAGTCACGTTCAAGGAGCGGGGTTACGAACTGTAGATGACAATATAGTATATGCGTGCGATGTTACCCCGTTTTAAAAAAGCACATTTACTCCACATAACGTCAGTGTTAACACCTTTCGCTACCCCGAAGTCGCTCAGCATAACCCAGCGGCAAATCATCGGTAGGCCTGCAACCAAGTTCAAATCTCAGTCTCAAGACTTTCACGAATTATTTTTCAATCTCGATGAGAATCAAAGGTTGGGCGAGTAATTAATCTGTACACGGCAGGGTGGCATCACAGCATCACTGCTAGAATCCGTGACTGAACTTTAAAAGCAGAGTACGCAAGTGGTAGCTTCATTGGAGCGCCAGAAATAGCTCAAATTGTTTTCAGCCGTAAGTCTTGTAATTTAGGTTAAAGTGAAAGCGGTCACACGGCGTATCGTGAAGAAATAACTGCTTCGGTGAGTAATCGGTTGCGCATTTGAGGACCGCATCCACATTGCTATGGGCTTCTTGGGAGCTGATCTCAAAGTATTCGATATCGAGTCCGATATTTTTTAACGCAATTTATTGCCGCTGCTTAAGGCTGTCCAAAGTGTTATCGACTTTTCACTTTTCCAGGCTCACCGTCTGTCCGCTCTCAGTGTGACCAACCTTAGATCCCAAATAAATTGGAACCCTCTTTTGGTCTTTATAATTCATAAATATATTATGATCTTTAAACATTATTACTCTGTAGGGGTTAGTTACTAGTTTTAGGAACGCACGCTCAGACCCTCGCAGAATACATACATTTATACATGATTCAAAACGCAAATTATCGGACTGAATGCTAAACATTACGACGTATATTGAGAAGTAAGGTACGGTTTCAATACGAAAGTTGATTTACTTGTTTGTATCTGCACTTGAGTTTTTTCTCTGGCCAATGGCAAACTAAGAACATTTAGAGTTGTTACAGTTAGTTCATGGGTTATGCAGGTTTTGGTGGCCTTATAATGTGCGCATGAAGCTTTCTCCATCGCACACACTCACTATCGATCAAGAATACCAAAACGCTTAATGGGTTGCAGCAGATCTATAAACCACTATGAATTATGCTTCCCGGGTAAATTCAATCCAAAGAATGCTGATTTGGTTGCTTTCTATAGCTTTAGCAACACAATTTCAGATTTTGATTAAACTAATTTGGTAGGTCAGAACGTGCGGGAAGTAAAACACTTGAAAGAGGCATTTTTCTCATTTGCTAGGTCGTCAAAGCTAGATTCGAAATTTTTCTCAGGTACGTATACGGCATCTTGCGCTTGGGTCGAAATATTCTGTCTTGATATGGAAAGCTTGGCTTTGATAGATGTAACGTCATAAGTATTTTGTCAGGTTGAGAGCAGCAGACTTTATTCGCGGTTTGTTATATAATAGGAATTTGCTTGTCCGTGAAGTGCACTTTCTGTCGCATTTTATCAGTTTTAATTTATTCTCCCTCAATCGGCCCACAACCCGTGCGCTCCTAGTTCTCAAAGGAAGCCTTGTCTGAGAGAACGTCAACACGTGATCAATCGGCATTCCTATATATATGAGTCTAATCTCTATATGCTTTCTCCTTAACCAATTATTCTCTCGAATAAGGTCCCTTAAGCTTGTTTTTTTTGCAGAATAACTTTCCTAGACGTGTGTAGCAACCGCTTAGTGCTCGGAGCCTGGTTTTGCTGACCCTAAGTCCGTGGTCACATGGTAACCTACACTCCGACAGACTGTTGCAGAGAGTTGTGTCACGTGATGTCATACCAAGCGTATAAATGGCTGTACGATACGTAGATTCTAACTAATTGGTTCTGGTGGGCAGTCCTGCGGTCTGTCTACTATGAATCACATTCCTAGGCGACTTCTAGTACCTATTTGGCGGATATATGGTCAACTGGTGACCCTATTCCTAAGGTCACATTAACGGATACTCCGACACAGGCCTGCCATTACTTCCTAGAACTCACACTCAATTACTACGTGATACTGCTTGTGTAGGCCTCGAGCCTTATATCTTGCAGATGGGCCCGTGTTTTCTTTCAGGTTAATGCTATTAATATTATAATTCTCCCACTAACTTTTTTTGCCTTCCTACGCGATTTGTTCATCACTATAATGTTACACTTGTACCTGAGGGACCCGGGGTTTTAGCCCCTTTAGCTCAAAAAATCGCATGTTAATTTTTACGTGATACGGTTACGCTTTTCTACATAGTTCTAAGCTAATTCTGGCTCCGAAAGTCATGTAATATACTACATGTTACTGTTTTCTCCTGGCTCCAGGCTCCAGGAGCTCAACATTCGACCCAGGTGTCGTCGGTCGATTTCTACATGATACTGTTACGCTCCGGAGCCTCTGGCTCCAGGCTCCGGCTCCGAGCTCCGAGCTCAATAACAGAGATTTATCTCTATAAAAATCATCTTGCTCTTTCGTATGGCACGTATCGTGGAGAAATACGAATCGTTTTACATCTTAAGGGAACAAGTAACCTCGTGACACTCACATATGAACCTTAACTGTCCTGCTTCATTCTAATAAAACGACTCCAGAATCTCCATGATACTGTTTTAAAATTCTCATCAAAATCTCAGGTTTAGGGCACATTGCGATCAATCAGACGTGTTTTTGGACTTAGTCATCCAAATGTGTAAAAATTTGGCTTTTGCAAAGTTATATAAATTCATAACTTTTATTTTTCATTAAAATTCTTACTAATGCAAAAGCTCAAAAGCACCCTCATTTTAAGGTCTAGCGGTTCGTTTGTAAGCAAAAACCTCAGAAAAAGACCTTTTTCTGATTCCAAAGAGTCCGTCCTTCTAGCAAAAAAAAATCGTTAGTAATTGTTAGTTTATTCTCGTTAAAGCACAATGCTGGCTGATTTGTCATGATAGCTCAGAAATAGACGATTTTAGCACTTTCGCCGTCACCGTCACTCTTGACCGTGAGTGCGCCGCTAGCACTATGTTACGAGGATCATAACCAAGGCAAAACGTAAATTACGTTGCGTCATACCGTTTATCGTTGTGCATTTTGATATGAATCGTCTGGAAAGCGCGTTTTTATGCACCTTGGCTACTTTCTCTCCCCTGGCTTCGATCAAGCCAACCTTAGAGGCCGTATCGTGGTGCTTTCAAAGGTAGTGGATTCAACAACCTTGGTAGTCTCATTGGGTGATGATGACCACTCCCACTAGTTTGACCCATTTTGAGTTTTGATTTCATTCTAAGAATAAGTCGACTATTGCATTTATTCTTGTGCACGCGTGTGTGCATTACAGACATGGAAATGAGTCGTCGTGGATCGTGGAGAAATCGAAGTTAAGACAAGTCACCTTCACTGCAGATTGGTCTCACCGACATTTGTTGTGTGTTGCGTGTGCATGCTACCGCGGTAGACTTCTGCGTGATTGACTAGAGATTTCCCGATATGAGAGTCAAGAGGCCTTCGATATGAAAGTCAAAAAATAAGGGCTCGAATACATGCTATTATCCCACCCGTCGCCGCGCATGTCCAGAAACGCACTTTTAGCTGCTTAAATATCGGTTATTTTGCTTTGGTGTCTAAGTCGGCCACTATATGCCGCCGTATCGTGGAAACCAATTTCGTAATTACACCCTCCGTCTGTGTCTCTGTCTCATATATCACTAGGACGCTAGACAGTGATTCGTTTGCTTAGTCCGTCGTTAGTCATATGATGGCTGATATCACGGTGTGTTTGTACTTTTACTCTCTTTCTGTGGGCTATTCTGGCGATCTGCTCCAAAATGGCCAAAATGAGGCCTGTTTCGTTAGTCATCCGTGTCTGCTAGCCTAGTTTAGGCTTGATCCAGGAGAAACAACTGGAGCTACATAGGCTATTGAAAGCTACCCAAAATAAAAATCAAATCAAGAAATCTACGAATAAGTCGTGCCGCCATTGTTTCAGCGAGCGCGCCTCGTGGAAGAGACTAAAACGCTCTGAAACCTAAGCGCCCTCAAACTAGCTGCTGAGAACGCTGTTTGTAAGTGGAGTAGCTCCACTGGATAAATTTGCTACTACTGATACTTTTTAACTGGACCGGGCGTTGATGGATGGCCTTCTCGTTCCAACCCTTGGTACGCTCGTTATAGACTACGCAGTATGGTATGCAGTTATGTTTTTCGTGTGCTTATTATGCACAGGTGGGTGCGTCGCTCCCTGTGTGCGTGATTGTACTCTTTTCTGAGAGTCGCAATGATGATGTCTACCACGTACAATCATGTTACACCCCTCAAAGTGGGATTGTCAAGCTCCTGACCCTGCTGTTGTTCAATTACAGCTGAGTCATAATATCCCAGAATAGCGTCTATTTAATCGCTATTGTATTTTTGTACTGTCAAGTGTAGCCCAGGGTACCAGCTGTGTGTCTCTTGCTCTACCTTCCGGTATTTTAGCATCTAGCCCTCCAACCCCGTCAAAATGAAGTTTGTTTCGTTAGTCATTTGGTAGTCATCGGTGTTGGTGCTGATGGCACTGGGCAGTCAATGGCTCTTCTTCTTGCCGCTTTCACTTACTGGTCCTCGTAGGGAACTATCCTCATGGCCATCGTCACCTCCTTTTCCGCTGATTACCACCTTTTGGAGTCATGGGACTTTTTTACGCGCGCCCTTCATCTAGTATTAAGGCTGTGTGTGGTTCCATACGGCCTCTCCCTTTGTTGTGTAATGTGTGAGTCATTGCATTGTCGTGGTCACTCGCTGATGTCTCTCCCAACAGCTCCTTTTTATCAGTGATATATATATGGCGATCGTCTCCGCCCTCTTCGACTAGCAGGAGGCTCCGCTTCTATTCACACGTTGCATCCTTATCTGCTCGCTTTTTGGAAGAAGCGTGCCCTCAGCCAGGCGCTTGGTAATTGCGACCCGTGTTTGGTTAGTAAGTGAGCCGTCAACCACCGGCCGTTCGAACCTAGCACTTCAAGTTTCTTACAAGCGGCGCCGGCACCGCATGTTGTCGCTAACCGTGTGTATGCCAGATATCATGTACTTTCAGCTCTTCGTGTGCCGCACTGTCGTATTCAAGCTTGAATAAAATCATTCAGAATTCACGCGAAACTTATGCCTATCCTTAGAGTGCACTTTACCTATACCATCGACTTAACACCATTGACTTATTTGTCGTAATCCGATCTCTTGGTGCGCAAATTGGTGTCTTTTGCCTAGGCTATTTGTTCGGACTCTTTGGATTGAATTTGGGCTTACTCGTTATGCGAGTTATTTGAGTGCCGTACTGGCTTCGCTAGTAAGTAAATCGGCCAAAATCGCCCCAGCCTCAATTCAAGGCACATCAATTATCTAGCTAGGTGCGACGAAAAAAAAAAAGGTTCACAGCAAACGAACTAGTAAACTTGAAAAGTTGGACGAGACTAGTATTGTAGGTCTGGTGAGGGCTTGGAGCGATCGGGGGAATCCCGCGATTACTAATACACCATGGCGACTTGAAGCAAAACGGTCAGGATCCTAACACATAAAATATCAAACACTTAGAAGTCCACTTTTATACCATAAATAGCCGACATAAAATTACAGCGCAGCAGTGTGGCTCTTCACATAGCGGCCCGAAGGGTCAGCGTTGCAGCCCCAGTCAGCCTTGGGGATCCAACGCATAACAGTCGATGCAGCGGCCTTGGTGTTCTTCGGGAACACCTCATCAAACATGCAGCGGTACCAGTAGGCCTCCTTTGTCTGCGGAATGTCATCGCCCCATTCGGGTTTTGGCGACGCGAATTGCTCGTCACTGATAACGCGCTCAGCAGTATCCTTCAAGGAGTCAATCCAGGAGTAGCCGACGCCATCACTGAACTGCTCCTTCTGGCGCCACAGAATCTCCTTGGGCAGGAATTCGTCGTTGTCGAAAGCCTTGCGCAGGATGTACTTCTCAATACGGCCGTCCTTCATGGAGATCATTTTATCCTCAGGACGGATCGACATGCATGCGTCGAGGAAGTCGCGGTCTAGGAAAGGAACACGGGCCTCAAGACCCCAAGCCATGGTCGACTTGTTAGCACGCAGGCAGTCCGCGTAATGCAAGTTCTTGATGCGTGTCACGCACTCCTTGTGGAAATCAGCGGCGGACGGGGCCGCGCCAAAGTACAGGTATCCGCCGAAGATCTCGTCCGAGCCCTCGCCCGAGAGCACCATCTTGATGCCCTGAGCCTTGATCTTACGGCTCAGCAGGAACATCGGCGTAGACGCGCGCACTGTCGTCACGTCATAGGTCTCGAGGTGGTATATGACATCAGCCAGGGCGTCGAGGCCCTCCTCGATGGTGAAAGTATGCTCGTGGTGGATGGTGCCGATGAAGTCGGCGACCTGGCGGGCGGCCTTGAGGTCCGGCGCACCGGGGAGGCCGATGGCGAAACTGCGCAGCTGCGCACCAGAGGTGTTGAAGAGCCTACCGTCGGCGTTGATACCAGCCATGTGATGGTTAACGCCACGGTCCTCGAGGGCCTCGCGGCTCTCCTTAGCAGCAATGGATGCAATGAGCGACGAGTCAAGACCGCCACTGAGAAGCACCCCGTACGGAACCTCAGTCATGAGACGCTTGCGCACAGCCTTGACCAGTGTGTCGCGAATGGTCATGAGGTCGGCCGGCTGCGTCGGCACGTATTCAGGGTCCCACCACTGGGGCTGGAAGTAGCGCACAAACTCGCCCTTCTCACCGAGCTCGCTGTCGAAATAGTGGCCCGGGGGGAAGATCTCGATCTCGTCGCAGTCCTCGGTGAGACACTTCAGCTCGCTCGAGAACCACAGCGTGCGCGGGTTGGCCGACGAACGCCCGAGGTACATCGAGGTGATACCAATGGGGTCGCGGGCCGCCACCACGCGGTCGCGCTTCTCGTCGTAGAGCACGAAGGCAAAGAAGCCGTCAAGGCGGCTCGCCACGCCAACGTCGTACTTCTGGTACAGCGGAATGATGGGCTCGCAGTCGCTGTGCGTCGAGAACTCGTAGTTCTCGAACTCCTTGCGCAGGTAGTTGTGGTTGTAAATCTCGCCGTTGACGGTGAGCGCGACAGACCCGTCGGGGCTCGTCATGGGCTGCGCGCCGGAGTCGAGGCCGACAATGGCAAGACGCTCGTGGCAAAGCACCGTGTCGCGGGCCACATACGTGCCGCTCCAGTCGGGGCCGCGGTGGCGGACCTTCTTCGAGTTGCTCAGGGCCGTCTTGCGGTACTCCTGGACAGCAGGATGGTGATAGCTCGCGAAAATCCCACACATGGCTGCTGCTAGACTTTGGATGCCGACGTGAAGTAACCCTCGACCAATATATAACTTTTCAGGTCCAGGGTCCAGGGCGGCGTCAAGTGACTCATCAGGCCGCAGAAAAAGAGTCAAAAGGCGCAGCGCGGTTTGCCGCGGGGCCAACGAACGCGGGTGCCAAAACTGAATTAATATTTGTACCCGAAGAATTGGACGTAGAATTAGAAATGCAAAAAGCCGCCTCATAGTGCACACGGCCCGATCGGATACATAATTTCTCCACGCAGCAGCATAGACTGATAAGATACGGGGCCCGGGAATCCAGATTGGTGAGAGACGATATGCAGGAAGATCGCCACACCAATTTAACCGCGGTAGTAATAAGTTGAAGTATATAGCAACTCTATAGAAGGGCTATTTAATTAGTGGAAAATCAAGCGGTTATACCAAGCCTTACTGGCCGGTTGGGGGCTTTTGTTCGACGACGTCTCGACGTCATCACTAGAGCGCGTGCCAGACGGCGTCGCCTCCTGGAAGCCCTTACTGTCCTCGTCAGTGTGCGTGGACATGTGCGGGACTTCGAGGACCGCGCCGCCAAGGAGCCGGCTCTCATCCTCCTCATTCTGAACAAAGATGTAGTAGTCGAGCTTCTTGCCAAAGGCACCAAGATGGAACGTTTCATACCAGGGCTTCTCTAAAGTGAACAGGTTCTTGTCCCACGGCTCGTGGAAGTCTTTGCCATCGGCAGGCTTGTCGAACACGGCTAGAACGCGCTTGTGCTTGATAGCCAGGAAGATACCTCGCACCGCAAGGCTGACCAAAGCACCAATCACAGAGCACACAGGAGCCGCAACAAAAGCACCAAAGGCGCCCCAGTCATCACCATAGAGACCTTGTTCCATGATCAACAGCGCGCCACCCTCTGACGCAGACTTGTAGTAAATAGTGCCGAAAACAAACACACCAATGATACCGCCAACAAGTGCCAGGATAAGCTCCATTCCCGTCAGGAACCAGAAATAGGCACTAAGCCCAAGGAACATGACTGGAACGACGCAAGCCGCAAGCACATCAACGATAAGATAGATGTTCAAAACGTTTGTGGCCCTCAAAGCTACGACAATACAAGGAGCCATTGTGCCAAGCACAAACAGCCGCACCCAGAAAATCCGAATGCGGTTTCGCCCAAAGTCGTTGGAGATCGTCGACACAATCGCAGACTGCAAGCTATCAAACGTACACGCTGAGAGCATCACGACAAACACAAGCACAAAGCCTGAGAGCCACGACGGCAGGGAGTGCACAAGGATGTAGAACGCATTCTGCGAATTATCAGCAAAGTCCGGATCATTCGGGTCCAACAGATGCGCCCAGACAGCCAGGAGACCAGGGATTCCAAGAACCGCACATAAACAGAAAAGCAAGAACGCAGTGAGGAAGCACGAGATGTACAAATCACGGTTCGTCTTTGCCGCAAATGTACGGAGCCAGAAGCCGCTCATGAAGCAGTCGTTTGTGACAATAGCAACTGTCAGAATGTAAACAAGCTTCCATCCAAGCTTGTTCTGATCAAGAAGGTGGCTTGGACCGACCGCCTTGGGGTCAATGTGCACCGTGCACCCAACAGCAATAATACAGACAACTAGCAGCGTCAGGAACGCTGTCACCTGAATATTGTCGGTCAGGAAGGCGACAAAGAATCCACCAAGCGACGTGTAGATCGACACAAGCACACACTCCACAATGAGAACGGGGAGACCAGGCACATTGGTCAATGTCTCGACGCACGACTTGAGGCCCGAAAGCTCACTCACCATGAACAAGAAGATCGTCAAGATCGTGCAGCAAGAAATAACAAGGCCCGAAATCACACCGTAGCGGTGCCGTACCCACTCAGTCAATACAAACGCTTCAGGCATCTGCTTGCGAATGATAGGACCGAGCATGGCAAAAAGAATGAACGGAACTGCACCGGCGAGCGAGTACACAAACAAGCCGTGCAGTCCGGCCTCGGCACCGATCTGCGGGTAAGTCACTAGAACACCAGAGCCCAAACCTGTTGATTGATTGTTAGTACCACGAGTCTGAATGCAGTTCTCACGCAAGTTCTAACTTGATCGAGTTCAAACGGTATTTCTCAGCCTGCTAAAGGCACCCGCCGCATTCAAAATATTACCTTTGAATTGGACCTATTGATTGGGAAGTTGGAAGTCTGTTAATCGAAGACAGAGGCCTTAGAGACCGAGCCGCCCAACTACAGATGAAGAAGAAAGTGAGAGAGAACAAGCAGAAATCGAAACGATTCTAATACTTACCAGAAGCGACAAAGTTGAACGTCAGCGGGAGGGCAGCTTTTGTACCGTTTCCAGCAAGAAATTGGCCTTTACCCCAGCCATACCACACAGCGCCAAGCCCCATGAGCAGGACGCCTGCATAGGAGCTGTATATGCACGCGTTGGCAGCGTGATCAGAGAGGTAGCCCATTCAACAGTCGTAGTTAGATCGGAAACTTGGATCGACACTGTATTGCTAGTTTTATTTTTCGCCGCACAAGGCACGTGACAGAACGAGTTCTCGAGCAGAGGTGATACGAGCGTGATTAAGCTTGATTTTGCCAAATTCACTTTCACGTACCTGCAGGGAAAGGCACGTGAAGTTGTCGGCCGCCCGTATCCGCCTAGCGCTGGTGCGACTTGCAGCTGGGGCGGCTCCAAGAAGGCGGTGGATCAGAGACATTTTTCTGATTTATGCCGCAAAGAAGAGAACTGCCTGGCTATAGCTCACTAAAGGCGTAATGTGTACCTTGAGTCCTTCCATATCTAATCAGTTATCGAGCGTCGCGCGATAAGTACAAGATACGAATGTATCATTATCAAAATAGGGTGTTTCGTGAGGCTAAAGCTATACTCACATGAGCCCACAAGTCGCGAAAATCATTCTATTTACTTTACCGAGGACGCGTGTGTGCCATTTCTTTACCGTGCGTGCCGGAGATTTGCTAGCAAGTGCCCGCGCGAACATGATCAGCAAAACAATCAGTAAAATGTGGTATCTGGGTAGGAGCTTAGGTGTTAGGCTAGAGGCTTAGGTGTATTCATATTTGATTGGCTAGTGAATGCCGTATCTGGCCTTGACTGCCTCCAAATAGGCTTTTGCCTCTGTGTTCAGGAGCTCAGTAGCTTCCGGAGGGAAAGCGTACTGGTCGATGTACTCGCGCTTAAACACTTGAACTGTGACAATCTTCGTTGATCCACTCGCACTGGTTATACTGACATTACTTTCTGGAGAAGAGGCGGCTTCCTGCAGGTGACGGATGCGCGAGTCCTCCCAGTCTCCATAATACTTCTCCAGGCGCTGGTAAACGTGGCCGTCATCTTGGAAGGCGAAGTTCACAAGTGGAGTTGGTGCTGGGACATCCATCTCTTTAGGAGCAAACCACGAATGGATTGACGCACTGGGGAGCTTGATTGAAAAGGCAGTGAGCAGCGCAATGTGTGGAGCGATCTTGTCGATATCAACCTCGAGACTCCAGAGCTCCGAGTCGTCAACGGGGCTTTTGAAAGGGCTCGTTTTGCAGATGCGGGCAGCTGGAGAAATCGAGCCCTCCTCGACGTTATGACGCCAGAGGTAGATTTCAAAAACTCCGCTGCTACGGGGGAACTCAATGGGCTTCCACTCAAACACGTAGTCTTTACAAACCTGGAATGCGGCGTGAGTTCCTGAGACAGCCCATGAGTCGGTGTAGTGCCTCAGTTGCACCGACTGAGCGCGCCAAGCGTACGAATAGTCCTTGATAACGGCGTCGGCCATTGGAATCCCCTTTCCATACGTCTGAAGAACTGCCATGGGACGTACAACGGAGCTTGTTCTCGCAAACGAGTTCCCCAAGGGCAGCAGGGACCACGTGTGGCTGAAGGCGCCGTGCGAAATGAGAGTATGCGACTGGTATATGCTCGGATCGCGTAGAGCAGGATTCAGCTGGAGTACCTGGTAGACTCCGCGCGAGATCATAACCGGGATGAAGCGTACATCAGCATAGAAGTCGAGCGGATTGTACACTGCCTTATCCGAGAGGGGCGCCTCGGCGGGCTGGACGTAGCTACGACGCACGAGAGCCTTGAAGGGAGTCAAAGGATCGGCTGGAAACGACTCAAGTGTTTCGTCACCATCGTGTGCGGTAGGAGATGCGGGTAGTGCTGGGTGAGCAGCCTGCTCCTCCACCTTCATTGGACCGGTAGGCCGCATTGACTCATCATGTACGGCATCAGCAACAGAAAGATTGTTCTGAGGAGCCTCTTCAAGGGTTGCAGGAGTCTCCTGCGCCTGTGGCTCGGGTTGCGTGGGTTCGTGTTCGCCGCGAGCAATCAAAACTGCGAGGTCGCGACTGTTTCTCCATTCAGGCGCCTGTGCGAGATTCTGCGCCGCAGTGACCGGCTCAGGACTAACGGCGATGAGCCGCGGTGGCTTGGGTGCTGCGACCTGCTGGGCCTCAGCGTCGCGATCGGCGACTGCCTGAGCAACAGCTCTTTCGATGATCTCGCTTAGTTCCATGAGTGCTTTCCTGCGAGACGACGGGAGTGTTGGCAATGTGCTGAATATGCTTGGAGGCCCGCGAGGCGGCAAGCCGGCACTTTATCACTGCAAGCGGCACGAGCTTCCCAGCCCAGCGGGTCAGGGTCAGATTTCCGGATTGGGAGAGAATGAAGAACATAAGAGGCCCCGAAACGGAGCAAATATATACACATGCATATATACACATTCTATTTTGAGCGGGTAAGAATCTTGTGCGTGAGGGAAGTCAGGCCGTCAAGCGCCTCCGATTCGGGGAGCTTGTCGAGCTCGGCGAGGGCGGCATTATGGAAGTGGACGGCGAGCTTCTCGGTCTTGGCAACGCCGTCGGCGGCGCGCACAAGCTCGCGCGCCCTCTCGACGTCACCGGGATGCTTGAACTGCCGGCTGATGAGGGCGCCAAGCTCGGGATACTGCTCCCAAGCGTAGAGTACAGGGGCGGTCGCCAGGCCCAGCTTGAGGTCCGCGCCAGAGGGCTTGCCGAGCTGCTCGTTGTCTGCAGCGGTGTAGTCCAGCATGTCGTCGACGACCTGGAAGCAGAGGCCGAGGTTGCGACCGAAGGAGTAGCAAGCCTCGACGAGGTCGCTGTTGGCGCCAGCCAGGACGGCCGTGGCGCGGCAGCTCTTGGACATTAGGGAGGCGGTTTTGAGGTATGTTTTGTGGAGATAGTACTCGAAGGCGGCGCGCGTGGCGGCCGGGCCCTTGTCGTTCGCAGTGTTTTTGAGCTGCATGAACTCGCCCTCGACGAGATTAGCAATGGTGGTGGAGAGCAGCTCGATGACCTCGGCGTTGCGCAGGCGCGCAATGGCCACACTGGCGCGGCCGAGCAGGAAGTCGCCGGCAAGAATGGCCATCTTGTTGCCGAACGCGGTGTTGCCGCTGGGCCGCGCGCGGCGCTCGGCGGAGTTGTCGATGACGTCGTCGTGCAGCAGGCTGGCGGTGTGAATCATCTCGACAATCTCGGCGAGCCGGCGCTGCTTGGGCAGCACGCCCTCGATCTCGGACGGGAACGGCTGCTGCGGGCGGCTGAGCGGATTCAGCACCAGGTTTGGGTGGATGCCGTTGAGGATGGCCAGCGGCGAGAGCGGGTCGTTGAGGTTGTTGTCGTCGAACTTGCTGGCCTGCACGTCGTTCGGGTCGGCGGTGCCGCGCTGCGACGCCGGAACAGCGCTCAGCGCCTTCGAGAGCAGCAGCACAATCAGCGGACGCACATGCTTGCCCTCGGACTCGAAATAGTACATGGCGACCTTGTTGAGGGTCGGGTGGCCCGAGCCGAGGAGGCTGGCGATGTTGCCGGCCAGGCTCGACATCTCGTTCGACACGAGCGAGAACGGGTCGGTGAGCGGCTTGACGGGCCGAACAAGCTCAGCTGCGCGCTTGATTTCGAGCGACAGCGCGTCGCGCGGACCCGCGGCCGCCGAGGGTAGCACCCGGCGGAACAGATCAAACAGAAGGCGCGGCGGCCCGGTCGGTCGCATCAAGGTCGTAAACACCGTTGGATTCGGCCACAGACTTAGGGTCGAGCACTTCTGCAACTATGGAGACGCCATAGGCCCTAGCCTGACGCACGTAGTCAGCAGCGGGCCCAAGCGGTGCGGCGGCATAGGCACAGCTGTTGAGCAGCAGAAGCGGTGCGAACGGCAGAGAACCGGCACCAAAGGGCGCTGAGGGGCAGCTGTGCCGGATGATTTTCTTGTGGTCGAGCGGGACGACTCTACAGGACTTCCAGCCCCCCACCACGCATGTAAATAACTAGCACACCTACAGTAATCAGAGCATTCTCAAGCGCGCAAACGCGACAAAGCGCCGAGCGCGCGAATTCCCGGCAGGCCACCACAGCGGCCTACCACTGAGGGCCGCCTGAGGGCACCTCAGTTCACACTCAGTCCGGCTCTCAATCGGCTCCGCTCTCAGTTCAGCGTCCAATTTTGCACCACTTTTGCGCCAGTTCCGCCCCAAGTCTACTTAAATTCCGCCCCAATTTCTGCGCGCGCTGCTGTGGCCGGCGGTGCCTGGTACGAAGGCGTCTCAATTCACACTCAATTCCATACTCAATTTCGCCATCAGTTCTGCCCTCAGATACGCCTTCAGCGTCGCCCCAGTTCCGCCTCAATTCCGCCCCAATTTCTACGCGCCGCCGTGGCCCGCCGCGGCCTGCCCAGACAGGCCTGGGCACCCGTTTACTTAGTTGGGAATTCCACGTAAGTCTGACGCATGCGCCGAAGCGCACCCCCGCCCTGGGTCCCAGCTCCAGCACCGTTCCAGCACCACGAAGTGCAAGCAGGCCATCGTCGTGGCTGGGCGTAGGAAGCAGACTGCGGATGGACTCGGCGAGCTGGCTCAGCAGAATAGTCCGCGGATGCCTTGTGCGCGTGCTGCGGGCGCTCGACGTGCTCCCGGGCCACGTCGGCATCGTCATGGACGGCAACCGGCGCTACGCGCGGCAGCGCGGCTTTGTGTCGGCAAAGTCCGGGCACGCGTCCGGGTTCGAGGCGATGAGCCGCGTGCTCGACCTCGCCTACGCCGCGGGCATTCCCGAGGTCACGCTCTACGCGTTCAGCATCGAGAACTTCAACCGCACCCCGGCCGAGGTTGCCGATCTCATGGACATTGCCCGCGAGCGCCTCCACCAGCTCATACAGCACGGCGACATCGCCGAGCAGTACGGCGTCCGAATAAACATCCTTGGCCGCCTCAGCCTGCTGCCCGAAGACGTCCGCGCCCTGGCCCACCGCATCATGGCCTCCACGGAATCAAACACGCGTGCAACGCTTAACCTGTGCATGCCGTACACGGCGCGCGACGACATCGCCCAATCCATGGCCGAGATCGCTGCCGAGAACCCGGCGGTCGTTAACGAGGACACAATCAGCGAGCATCTGTACACGCGCAAGACGCGGCCGCTGGACCTGCTCATCCGCACAAGCGACACGACGCGGCTCAGCGACTTTCTGCTGTGGGAGGTGTCGCCGTCCACCTATCTAGACTTTGTGCCCCAGCTTTGGCCGGAGTACACGCCCTGGTGCTTTGTGGGCTCGATCATGCGCTGGCGCATCACTCGAGGCTGCGAGCCCGCGGAAAATACGGCAGCGATCGACTCCTCGGGGGCGAGCCTCGACTGAGCGCAGCCCGGCAGCGCACACATAGCTCTAAAACACGAACGCGCACTGCCACGAGAAGCGACCGTTGATTTCAAAAGACAATGAGCACGTCTGTGCATTCGGCCGCGCATGCATATTAATAGGAGCCGAATGGAAAGCCTCGCTTCGGTCGCCAACCGCAAAGCATACGCTGTTGACACTAAAAGACTTCAATCCTTAGGCACCTGCCTTATTTTGCGAAGTACACACACAAACAACATACACATAATTAACATACACATAATTAATCTAGCTTGTAGCTGTGCGAGGTGGGCCGTGTTAGTGGCAAAGGCATATGATACGAGAAGAACCCGATATTGTGTATGCTTCAGCGCACTATTCGGCACCAATACCGCTAAATTGGGCTCAGAAACACACCAAACGAGCAATTTAAGGGAACAGCAAGTTCAGGATAGCAGCAGAGTGACAGAATCCTTGGGATAGCCGTTCAGCGTAGTACGGCTATATGGGGCCATAGTCATAGAGGTGGACACCCCGACTCTTCGGCGGCCAATGCTCCGGTCCAACAGTCACAACTTCAACTTTACAACAACAGTTTTACAACGCTCAGCTGAATTTGTTCGCGTCACCTCATCTCAACCACAAAGGTGCCGGCCAGTGAGTACTTCACAGTACTGTGTAAGGGTGTACATTTTTTACGTATGTCATGGACAGAATAATTATAAAGACGTTTACAGAACAACGGCGTCGTACTTCTGCTTGAACCACTCAATGGTGTCCTCCTTCGTGAGGCGGTGGCGCTTGCCAACAGGAGCACGGGCGTGCTTCCGGCGGGCAACACGGTAGCCGGAGCGGCCGCACACAACGTAGAAGTCCATGCCGTAGATACCGATGTTGGGGTCGTACTTGATGCCCATATCGATGTGCTCCTGGATGCCGAAGCCGAAGTTGCCGGTCTCGCTGAAGTTCTTCTCCAGCAGCTCGTACTCCTTCACCTTCAGGCCACGCTCGAGAATCTCCTCGGCCTTGGGGCCGCGCACAGTGACGTGCACCGCAATCTTCTCGTTACGGCGGATGCTGAACGTGCGGACGGTGTAGCGTGCCTTCGAGTAGACGGGCGTCTGACCGCTAAGCTGCTCAAGCACCTTCGCCGCACGCGTGAGACGGTCACCAGACTCGCCAACGCTGATGTTCAGCACCAGCTTCTCAATCTTGACCTCGCGGAACGGGTTCGTGGACTTCTTAGCGTCGCTCATGGTTTTCTGGAGAGAAGGGGAGGTAAGAGATCCGCTTTCCTGCACAAACGCTCGGGGCGAGGGCTCTGCTCGTAGTCTGGGCGTGGGAGCTGCCCCGAGGGGGGTTCGTTGGGAGCGAAAAATAATTGAGTCGCCCACGTGAGCCACACTTTTCCACGCCGGAAAACCGCAAGCCACTGGCCGGTTCCTTACCCTCACACCTAAGAGTGCAACGTAAGCGCCCTGAGCCCTACAATACACTCCGCCTGGGTCCAAACAATGGGGTGCGTTGTGGTTGGCGGCATGTTGGCGTGAATCGGCACGTCAGCGGCCCACCAGAGAAAACCATACCACATAATTACTCTCTTAACGAGCATTGAGCTGTCATATAGAAGATCGACTAATCTCAGTGCTTGGGGGCCACATCTGTGAAGAGTATGAGTACTGCTCAAACTCCATTGCAGACACCCTATCCGAACTAACTACAGCTAAGTATCCCAGTATCCCCAATAAGACCGTTCGCACTGAATGGACATGGCAACTCACTATCAGCTAGCACTATCAGCTAGCACTATCAGCTACTGCAGCTAAGTCATTCTATGACATGTGATAAACCACTGATTATATAATAAAACCTCAGAAACACGCTGATTTTGCGGAAAGCGCACCACTGAAATATGAGTTTAATGATGGGGCTCACACGTGGTATAGCAGAGCCAATGGAGAAACGCACCACTCACTATTCAAGTCACATTACGAATAATGTGAGCAGCGCAATTCAATTGTAATTCATAATTAGCCTTCAACTGGTCGAAATCATTGCGCGATGATAGTGCCATGCCAGCTAGCTGCCCCAGCCGTAGCGTCTTTCCAAATAAACACACGATTAGTCATTACGCACATGCGACACACGTCTTTAGGCCTAGTCTCACAGATAATTAGACCTAGAACAGCGGTCGCAATTCTTACATGTTACTGTGAGGAAGAAGGTACCTCTCACCGGCTATGTGCGTAACCGTAACCATTGACACTCTGGGGATGAGCCAACTGCATGCGCACTGCCCGAGCATGGTCAACAAGTTTAGCGCTTTACGGCAACAATTAGGGGCGTGTTTCCCGCAACAATCCCACTTTGCAGGTTGCGCGGGCGGTTTTACACAGACATATAGGTAACATTATATACGAGGGGAATGCTATCAGAAGAGATCCTTGAGAAGGCCTTTCATGTGCGTGTTGGCGATCTTGCTGCACGGCGTGCGGCACTTCGGCTTCTTCTCCTGCGACGGCTTCAAATCCCGCTTTAGCTTGCTGAGGTCCACACTCGACGGCTTGAGACCCACCTTCTCTAAATTCCCAGGCAAGTCGTTTTCGGAGAAATCGCGCGCCAATTGCCAAAGACTTACGAACTTTTGGTCTGTCTTGCCAATGGGTCACACGCGTTCATGCAGGCGCGACTCCCGCTGGCTGTTCCACAGCTTGCGCACTCGGAAGATTTTGACCCCGACCATTGAGAGCAGGACGATCGCTCCACCCAGTGAATACGCCGTGCCGAGAAGATAGCTAACGAATGCGCCGGAATTAGAGTCTAAGTGGTTCACCTTCATCATAATGATGCACGTTATGCCGGTAATGACAAGCAGCGCAGACAGCGCGCAGAGGATAAGGAGCAGCATGCGTTCCGACCTGAAGGCCTCGTCGCCCTTCGATAGTGCCATGATGCGACACAGCAATTGCTCAGCCACGAGCCGCTGCGTGCTTGTCTCGTCGCTGTGCCACACGGCATCGCGCGGGTCGAAGTACGGGCACCGCTCGAGCAGCACCGCCTGCTTCTCCCACGAGTGCGCATCCCAGAACAGCTGCCGCTGCTCGTCGCTGCTGATCTCGCCCTTGCTCGCGAGCAGGTCCAGCCCGTTCCACAGCTGCCGCGCATTGACCTTGCCGCTCTTAAACTGCTCGACCCAGCTCTGCGGCGTGATCGCGTCCTTGATTGTTTTGTCGTGGCTGCGCAGCGCGTCCGTCACCGCCAGCAGCCAGTCGTCCCAGCCCTCGGTAGTGCGGAAGCGCGGGTGTAGGTTCACGAGGCTGCCCAGCTGCTTGATCACCTCGGCAGACATGAGACTGCGGAACGTTGCAATGCGGTCAATCACAAGCACCCGCTCGGGCCACGTCAGGTTATGGAAGCGGATGGCCTCGCTCTGGAAGAAGTCCCAGTTCGCAAAGTCGTACTGTTGCGGGGGCAATGCCCCCAGCAGGTGCGTGTAGCTCATACCGCGGTTGTTAACGTTTTGTGTGCGGGACCAAAACAAACATATGCAAAGCGCCCTCCATACGCTTAATGTTGGGAACCGCCGGCGGTCTTTCAACCGTAGTGCTAGGTGATTTACTATATGAGGAGTCTATGAAAGAGCATTCATGGCATTGTTACGTAAAAAAGCTCAAAATGGCACACAATATCAGAGAAGCGTTGGTGGCTAGATTTCTCATGGTTACTGCGCCGATACGTACCCCCCGCCTTGAAGCACATGACACGTGACAAACGGATGGTAGCTCCTCGCTTGTTGGAGGCAAGGTGATTGACCTGGACTTATGGTCGCCAGTTACCGCCGGACACAGCTCGTCAGTGAGTTTAGTACCGCAGTATCGTACCATGAGGTTTAATATAACTCAGGAAGTGGATATTAGAGGAGCGGCCAGCCAGCCATGGCGTTCAGAATCACGTGACGTCACATTGAGCCCCGGCTTCGAAGCTAACGAGACCTCGAGTGGCGGTCGCAATTCTTACGTGTTACTGCGAGACTATATGAGGAGCCAAAGAAAGAGCACGCATTGTGTTGTTATGTAAGAAAAGCTCAAAACGGCACACAATTTCAAAGAAGCGGTGTTGGCTAGATTTCCCATGGTTAGTACGGCCAAACAAGCAAAAATGCGCATTGTTCCAAAGAGGCTCCATCTGGAGTCATTATCAGGTCAAACTCAGAAACTTTAGGGAATTGGAAATAATGTTGATTGGGGTTTTTATACAAATTGCCCTTGTGTTCCTTGTTTTTAATCGAGGTAACCGACCTCCAGCCATAGTATCCATCCAGGTTTGCAGCAAACAGCACGTGACTGCCATACAAGCACTTCGGTAGCTTCCTCGCTCGTGTCTAAGTACATTGCGATTTCTACGTAACTTATGCCACGGTGAACACGGATGTACAGGGAGTTCGCAGGATTAACATCGCGCTTGAGAAATTGTTGCGGAGCCAAAAGAGTGCTATGAGGCCATCATTGTCAATAGTGAGGAGAAACAATGGGTGGTTAAGAATAGCCTAAGATGTCAGCGACACTTGTACTATGGTTTCTCACGCGCGCTCGTACTATAGCGAGGATTGTGGTACATCAATTTGCAAAGAGCTCTGGCAACTTCTGATGGGCCACACTCGAATTTAGCTTGATAACGACTTCTTAGGGTTCATCTATCCTCTCAAGTTCAAAATGCTTGTTTTAGATTAGTTTATTAGCATGAATTCTAATTGTTGTTGTACATAGTGATCAAGAACCTATTCGGCGCCACTACACGTCCACCTTCACTGTAAATTATGGTATCAACATTACTCGTGCATACAAATATCGCGCACACAGGCTGATGAGAGCTTTTCCATTACATAATGAAAGCTCACAATAACAGACATTACAGCGTCAAAGACTACATCCGTCTGCATGGGTGCAATCACGAAAAACACTCAACAGCAACATAGACCTAGTAAGTTTCCAAATAGTTTATTTGAACCTATTTATACATGAGATGGATTGTTTTCGCATTCTGCTCTCTCTCACTCAAGATGTTAAAATCCATCTAAAAATGAAAGCTTATCGACATGCGGTGTAAGACTTTCATTGGGGACTGTAGCAATTAGATGCTAATGATTCTGTGTCGAGATAAAGTTGAAGGCGAAAGTGACTACTGTGTACCAGTACATGTATTTAAAGCTTTTTATGACTAGCATTTGGCTTTACTTACATGCTTAGTCATTACATAGTCATCAGCTCAAGTCGCATGGTCTACAGTGTGTGAAACACAAGAGACATCGGAAATGAGTAGCTCTCAATTTCTCCACGATATGGTTTGCCCATATTCCCAGCGTTTTACGTACTATTTATAATAAATGGGTCATAAACAAGTATATATGACTAACTTAGCATACTGTTCAACAGGTTTATCCGCATTGGAGCGGGATGCATTCAAAAAAGTCTGAAACGGGGGGTAATTCGTTAGTAAAGTATTACTAACAATACCTTGGAAAATTGAGATTGTTAACATTTAAACATCCGTGGCTCTCATTCACAAAACACCCTCTATGATTAGGCATGTCGGCCTTTGAACAGAGCCATGGGAATCGTCTTTTGTTACGATATCCTCACTGCAATGACTGTGATTCCTTCAGTATTTTAATTTGGTGAGCTGGTGCTCTCATGCATGTATTGGTAAACATTTGTATTGTGAGAATATCTTTTATGAGGGTCCAGTCGTCAGTGATCTAAACAAGCGACTGGATGATTCTATCTAGCAAATGGATACGGGTGAAGCAAGACTAACAAACTAGCGACTGGTGAAGCGGATAGAGCCCTGCTCGTTAATAACCCTGTTAAATTTGTCATGAATTAGTCACTGAAGTAGAACTCGATAAATCCACCTCGAGACGGCACAAATGAGCAGGTCTCAATTTCTCCGTGATATGGTTTCTGTAAATTCATAAGTAATTAGTCATACGCAAGCATCTCTGATTCTTTTAACAAGCCCAATGTCCCAAGCCTTCACAAACCGAAGCCAAGTTCAAAAACGGCTGAAATGGGCCGTGTTTCGTTAGTCATATATGACAAAACTTATCTAACAGTAACAAGGAGGAATTGACATGACTTGACTTCCTGGCTCTCTGGTTCTCACAACACCCTGGTTAGATTGTTGAGAAGTTGTGAGATCGCTGCAAGCTATGTAAGAATGCCAGACGTTAATTTATACCTTCAAATACTAGTTGGATTATCAGTTTAAATTTTTAGGGACACAGTGAACTTCAGTACAACACATACGACTTCGACATCCAAGACCCTGCCTCACAGCTTCGCCTTGTTAGTCATCGAGATTTCACCTTGGCCAAGAAACTTTACTTTATGCGTGGTTAGGACTCGAGTATGTTTTGGTATTCCTTGCCCAGCGACTCCCGCATTTGCACCGGTGCGAGTCCTGGCTTGTCAACCATCTTAGTACAAGTGCCTGACTCTAAGAAATCGCGTACAGAAAACAGATCAAGCCCAGGGGCATGAAAGTGTATTTAGTTACTCACCTGGACGTTAAAAGTTTGCACTCTGCGTTCAACTAACCACTTAGAGTTGTTGGAGGCATTTGGCTCGTTGGGCCTGAACTAAAATACATGAATCTCTATCCACGATCTCAGTCATTGCCAATTGCTTTAGTTTACGGATACATCAAGATATTCTACTCCCTATTCATGGTAATTGGCTCACCAAAAAGGGCTCTGCGATTACTCGAGCCCAGGTATAAATAATAACACAGAAACGCATGTACAATCTCACCAGGAATGTACTTGAGAACCAATCCTGTCCAGTTTCTCTTTGACAGCGATACAATGGGCAACGAACATGGGAATCCCGCGGCTTAATAGAAGCTTGGTGAGCCGTACGCCTCTGCGATTATTGAAAAGCGAGAATCGCACCTGAGTGATTCGGACTGCATTCAGACCATGCAACTCCTCTCTACTCCTAAGACTTATGCTCTATTGATCGCAAGTATGCCCTCTCAGTTTGCGCCATCCGCTGCTGAACAGTTCAAGCCTCAATTAAAGCTGACAAAGTTCAGTCTCGACGATCTTGACGAATATGAGTCCACGAGTGGCCTATTTATTTATCAGTATGGCGTCAAGAAAGTGCTAACGCGACACCCGCGTACCAGATGGTTACTCGAACTTGTGCCCAGGAACCCGCCGACTCAGGAATACCTTTCCTGTTAGTGTGCCACGATGATTCTCGAAAACCTACCTAGCGAGCTTTACCAGCGGTTCGTTGCAGATGACGCCTGCGAGCGTATGGATAATTTGATCCTAGTTAGCTACTCTCCAAAGCACGGCGACCCATCGTACCGCTTTCCCGCCCGTATGGAGAACTATGTCTACCGACTCGAGTTCTGAGTGACGCACCATTTTGCGGAGCTCACCGAAAGTTGCGAGGGTTGCAAGATGATGTATGCACTGCGTGTCTGAGCCACTGCCAGATCTATCCTCTGACACCCATGTTCCAGTCTTTCGGCCGTGACCTTAGGCACTCTACGGCTATATACGACGTCTACAAATGGTTTCTTGGCCGCCAGGGGATACAACATCCCTTGGAGCCTGGGGGTGAGTTCGATCCTTAAAATGTTATAATACGGCGTTTAGGCGGTTAAAGGCCTCGAACAATTAAGTCTCCTTCGTGCTCATCTGTATATGTTCCTATCGTTAGCGAGCATGACCAATATTTTCTCAATCACTTCGACATTTTAAGGCCGCTCTGAGGGAGAACTTTGGGATAGTAAGCCAGGCTTAATGCGCGGTTTGCGGGCCGGGTGTTTGCAGGGTGTCCAAAATGGACCCTGTTTCATCAGTCATATCGCAGTCAGCAAGTGCTTCTTCTAATGCCTTACAGATGGTTGACAACGGAGAAGAGCGTGCCTTCAACTTTACCAGACAAGACTTATTGTACATGTGTTAGTTTAAGACCTGATGCTGTCTCTATTAGTTGATGTGCGGGGATTCGTCCAAGAAAGCAGGCCTACGTTTCAAAACGAAATGAATAAATAAGGTACACCGAAGCTGCTAATGATCGCGCGTGTCTTCGTAGACTTCTTCGTCGTCGTCGTCGTCGTCATCGTCAAGGTTACGGGTTTGGTCGTCGTCGTCGTCATCGTCGTCGTCCTCCTCTTCAGGGTCGACAGCAACCCGCTTGACCAGAATCTGCACAATGTCCTGCCACTCGCGCATGCCGCCCATGCCTATGTCGCCGCACACAAGGACCTTTTCGACGGGCTTGAGGATCTCGACGAACGGGAAGAACTCCTTCATGATCTGGAAGTGCCGCTTCGTCACCGGGTTTGTGTACATGTGGGTGTTCATGGCCGGGGCGAGGAGGATGGGGACCTCCGGGTTCCAGACGCGGAAGATGGAGGTGAGCAGGTTGTCGCAGATGCCGTATGTGAACTTTGCCAGCGTGTTTGCCGAGCACGGGGCGACGAGCAGGATGTCTGCCCAGCGGCGCAGCTTGATATGCAGCTGCTGGTCGCTCTGCGATTCGAGCGCGCCGCCGGCCTGCCGCGAGCGCCACTCGTCCTTGTCGTACCACACGTTCATGTCGCTGGGAAGATCCTTCGGGTCGAAGAACACGGTGGACGCCTTGGTGACCACGAGCTGGATGATGGCGCGGTGCTTGTACACGTCCTTGAGCTTGTGGATGATCTGCGGGACCTTGATGGTGGCGACCGAGCCCGTGACGGCGACAAGAATGTGCACCTCGTCCTTCTTGCTGGGAATGCCGTGGTGCAGCTCGTAGTCGCCCGGGACGCCCGGCGGGGCCGCCGGCAGACGCGGCGGCGACGCCGTGGACGACGCCGCCGAGGGCAGGCCGTGGAACACGGAGGCGCCGGGCACCGCGGGGATTGTGCTCGTGGAGCCGCTGCTCACGAGGCTGGAGACGCTGGTGGCGGCGGAGCGGTTGCCGGACTCGGGGTTGCCGAGCTGGGCCTGGATCTGCGGGCTCGTGACGCGCGAGTCGAGGCCCGCGTGCGGGGCCTGCTGGTGGGCGTCCCACTGGGCGGGCGACATTTCGCGGCGCGCGGCCTCCTGCTTGCGCAGCACGGCCGGCGGGTTGTGTTCTTGGTACGCGGTGCTTTCGACGCTGTCCTCGGAGAAGGAGACGTAGCGAGGCGCGCCGGCGGGCGGCGGCGCCGCGCTCGAGGGGTGGCCCGGCATTCCGTGTTGATTCCGGCCTTACCGTCACACCGCGGAGCGATCAGTTACGAATCGGCGCAAATGCTGGCGGAAAAGACTGGTGCGTAATAGCGCCGCTTGGCGTGCGCACTCCACTTAGTGATCAGCCATGTGACCGGTGGGATTATGTACGCTCGTCCCCGACGGTTCTCGCCCAGCCCTTATCCACGGTTACCGGCGCTGGGACCGCCAACGGCGCTAGCGCCGGCTTGTTGCTGGCTATCATATCTTAAGAGCCCGCTGCCCCGGCCAGCGCGCTGTATATAGTTATAGGCTATTAGTGCAACATTTTGCTAACTCCGTGTCCTTACTGCGTGCTGTAACAGTTCTGCTAACTTCGCTGCCCTCTGAATAGTTATAGGCTATCAGTGTAGCGTTTTTGCTAACTGCGTTGCCCGCCGTGACCGCGTTGCCCGCCGTGACCGCGTTGCCCGCCGTGACCGCGTTGCCCGCCGTGACCGCGTTGCCCGCCGTGACCGCGTTGCCCGCTATATAGTGATAGGCTATTAGTGTGTGCTAACTTTGATGCGTGCTATAACAGTTCTGCTAACTTCGCTGCCCGCTATATACTTGTAGGCTATCAATGTACCATTTTGCTAACTTCTTTGCACGCCGTGACCACGTTGTCCGCTTTATAGGCCATTAGTGTAACATTTTTGCCAACTTCGTCGCGCGTCATGACCTTGTTGCGTGCCGTAACAGTTCTGCTAACCTCGTCGCCCGCTGTAACTTCCGCTAGGCTCGTTGCGCGCCGGGACGCTCCTGCTAACTTTGCTGCGCGCCACTTCTAACCACCTCCCTGAGCTAACGTCCCACTAACCTCGCTGTGTGCCGCGCTAGTGCGCCTTGCCGCACAGCATCTTGATGCGCATCTTCATTTTCGCGGGCTCCTTCGACGCCTGCAGCTTCTCCAGCATGCTGCGCACGCCCCGCGGCGTCGCGGCCGCCGGCTTCGGCTTCACCGCGCGGCATTGCTGCGTCCACGCGTCCGACTCCAGCTCCTTGACTACGGGCCGCCGCTGCGGGTCTGCGTCGAGCATGCGCTCAATCAGGCTCCGCGCCGCGGGCGACATCGGCGGGTCCATGCTCGGGAAGTGCAGGTCGACGCGCGCAATGCGGTCGTAGACCTCGTCCGTGCTCTTGCCGTCAAACGGCGTCACGCCGTGCAGCAGCGCGTACAGCACGACGCCGAGCGACCACACGTCGGCCTCGAGGCCGAAGCTCTGCGGCGGCACAACAATCTCGCGCGCCATGTACGACGGCGTGCCGTACGGGCTGTGGCACCTCTGGTGCGCGGACGTGAGCTGCTTCGCGAACCCGAAGTCGCACAGCTTCGGCTTCATGGCTGCGTCGAGCAGAATGTTGCTCAGCTTGATGTCGCCGTGGAAAATGAGGTGCTCGTGCAGGTGCCGCACGGCGGCAAAGACGCCGAGCAGCATGTCGCACGCGGCGGCCTCGGGAATGCGCTTGTGCTTCTTGAGCCAGTCGCTGAGCGTCCCGTTCGGGCAGTGCTCGAGCACGAGAAACCAGTGCGTTGCGTGGCACTGCGACTCGAGAAACGAGACAATGCCCGGGTGCCGCAGCCGCGCGTGGATCTTGACCTCGAGCGCGAGGCGGCTGCGCGCGGCCGGCGTCGTCAGGCTCGCGGTCGGAATCGCCTTCAGCGCGTAGTACTGGCCGTTGCCGGCGCGCAGCCGGTAGCACCGCGAGTGGCCGCCGCGGCCGATCTCCTTGTTGCAGAGCAGCTGCGCGCCGGAGTTGCTAAGATAGATGAGGGGCAGGCTCAGCGGCACGTCGCACTTCTTTTTGAGCCGCGGCAGGTCCCGGTGAGCGTTCCACGCCGGCTGCGCCGCGTCCTCAGAGCTCGTCTCGGGGACCGACGCCTCGAGCCCGCGCACGCCGGTCTTCGTCATGTAGAGCTGCGCGTGCGCGAGCGCGGCCAGGTTGCCGATGGTCTGTGTTGCAGCTTGGGCCATCGCGGTGGAGGCAGAGCCCGACGATCAGGCCTCCATATATTTCATGCTGCCAGAATGTTTAAAGGTTGTTTAAGATTCTCAGCTAAGGACCAGTAACCTATTTTGGGTTGCGCGCGCAAGGACGCGGAGACCCCACAGCCAGGGCGTTGGCACACAACACAAATGCTAAACTACACAAACCGCGCTCGTGAAAGGCCGAAGTGTCGGCCCGAATTGCGCGCGCTCGGCGCACGGTCCGCGCAGCAGCGATTGCTGCGCGCAAAACTAGCTCGCGAGCCGATGCGGCCTGCTGCCACACCGCGGAGAAATAACAACGCGAGGTCTCGCGGGTTAGGGCAGGGCGCCGCGGGCCGCTTGGGCAGCATGCGGCGAAAACGGCCGCGCATGGCGACCCGCGGCGTGGCCGCATTGTGTGCGCTGCCCGCGGCGCAGATCCGGCAGGCGGCGTTCGCGTGCGGGTCCGCGCTCAGCGGCCGCAAGGCCGTGCTCGCCGAGAGCCTGCTTGCGCTGTGCGCGCGGCGCGCGCCGGAAAACCGGCCGTGCCGCGTTGTTTCCGTCGACCTCGGCGTCAAGAACATCGGCGTCTGCCGCGTGCTGGCCCCGCCGCTCGACAGCGCCGCGCGCCCGGTCGTCGAGTCCTGGCAGCTCGCGTCGCTGCCGCCGGACCTCGACTTCGTGTACCCGGAGTTCTCGCGCGCCGCCGTGGCCGTTGTGCGCGAGCAGCTTGCGCCCGCGCCGGTCGACGCCGTGGTTGTCGAGAGGCAGCGCTCGCGCACGGCCGGCTCGCCGATGATTCCGAATGCGATTCTGCGCGTGAACGTCTTGGAGGGCATGGTGTTCACGGCTCTGCAGACGCTGTTTCCGCGCGTGTACGTCGAGTCCGTAGCGCCGCGGCACATCGTCGACTTCTGGCGCGCTATGTACGAGCTGCCGTCGCGGGGCCCGGGCCAGACGGCGGCGCAGAGCTACCGCGAGTCGAAGCGCGTGCGGCGGACGCTGCTGAACCGGTGGATTGCCGATCCGGCGGCGGCGCCGCTCGCGTTTGGGCCCGGCGTCGAGCTCGCGCGCAGCGGCAAGCGCGACGACATGGACGACGCGCTTGTGCAGGCGCTTGCGTGGACGCAGTGGCGGGCCAACTCGTGGCGGCTGCTTGCGAACATCGACCGCGGCGATGATCCGCTGGCGGGCATTACGCCTCTCCTAACGTAGAACCCGCACAATTCAACGCCTAGCGAGTGGAATTCACGCCTAAAATACGAGGACGAAGTCAACGGCTAGACTACGAGGGCATGTCAACCTAGCGTAGTGGACGAAGCCAATCGTTCTCGCCAAAATGAGGCTATGCGCACGCCCAAAAGCCTAAAATATCCACTGCGCTTTGTCTGTTCGCTTTGCCTGATCGCTTTGCCTGCTCGCTTTGCCTGCTCGCTTTGCCTGCTCGCTTTGCCTGCTCGCTTTGCCGCAGTTCGACACACTTTGTATGAATAAATATTTGAACTCTATAGATAGTAACGAATGCGAATGAATAAAAATTATGCAAAGAAAGACCATTGCGTCTGGAAGGAATGCAAAGAGTGTGGGTCACTGCTCTCGCCCAAGTTACCAGCTCTGGACGAGGTTCAGATCGTGGGTCTGAGCAAACTTCGCGCCGGCCGGGCCCGACAAATACTGCGACGAGTCGGCCGTGTTCAGGCTCCCGTCGCCGTTCAGCGTCACGCTCGAGTCGATCCACGAGTTGTACGGCTGGCTGTTCGCGTCGACGCCGTACGTCTGCTGGATGCGATTGTAGTTCGGGTTCGCCTGTGACTGGATCAGGTACGTGAAGTTCTGCGCATACGAGCCGATGCCCGAGACCTCGTTCGTGCCGTGCGTGGCCTGCCACACGTGGGAGTTCGGAGAAGTCGGGTTGCCCTGCTGCGTGTTGTTGAACGTCGACGTCTGCTGCCACTGCACGTTCTTCGTCTGGCCGCCGATCTTCAGGCTGGCGCTCGTCGTGAGGTTCCGCGTCACAAGCTGCTCGCCGGCGTTCCACGTCGTCTGGTTCTCGAACGACGGCTCGTTCACCGAGCCCGAGTTCGATTGGCCGTCCGTCGACCACGTCAACAGGTTGTAGTTCACGATCCAGTTCGACGGGATCTTCTGGCCGTTGATGCCGTTACTGATCGACAGCGAGATCGACGTGCCGTCCCACAGCTCGGGCAGAAACGGCGTGATGTCAACAAAGTACGCCGGCAGGTCGAACGTGCGGATCGCCGTCAGCGGCCGCCACAGGTACGCGCTGATGCCGCCCGTGAACACGGCCGGGTACGGCGCCACGTAGCCCGCGTAGTAGTCGCCGACGTGCACGTCGATGAACCGCGCCGGGCCAGCGTTGCTCAGCGACGAGTCCCACCAGAACTCGTCGTTGCCGTTGCCGCTGGCAAAGATGTGCAGCAGCGCGCGGTTCACCGAGCGGTCCAGCGCCGGCACGTCGACGCTGATGTCGTCGTCCGGCGCCGACCACGACACGCTCGGCGTGTTCGCCGTCTTCGACAGCGGCTGGATCGCCGACGGCAGGTCGTCGAGGTCCACGGCCCAGCCGTCGTCGGACTTGCTCGCAACGCCCGACGCGTTGTAGTAGGACGCAACGAGCGTCACCTCGAACACGCCCGTGAACTGGTTCGTCACGCGGTTCTGAATCAGAAAGTTCAGCGCGTGGTTGCCCTGGAACAGCGTCGTGTAGTGCGACACGTCCTTCGTCACCGACCACTGCATGCCGTTGTTGTCCGGCTCCGCCGTCGACGTGCGCCAGATCTCGATGTCGTCCATGAACAGCTGGCCCAGCCGGTCGTAGTTGCTGCCTGTCGACGTCACCGTGAGCTCCAGCACAACGCGGTTGAAGCTGCTGGGGTCCAGCGGCGGCGAATACGGCGTGTTCGAGGGTGTGTCCCACGAATTGCCAAACGTCTGACCCGACAGAAGCGTCTGGGTGAGCACGGGCGTGCCGTACTCCTGGAAATCGGGCGCGACGCTGAACGAAGTCTCGTCCGAGGCGCCCGCGAGCGAGGCAAGGCCCGCGAGAAGAAGGGAGCGCAGCGATAGCATATTAGTCGAGAGAAGTAGACCGCAGGTGCTCAAAGGTGCTCACAGGTGCTCACAGAAGAAGCGCACAAGTAATTAGACCAGGGATAGTCCAAAGATGGGCGACTATACGGTGGTATTTTTTGACGTAGATGCTATTGGGAGCCAGCCCGAGTAGCGTCTAGCGGTGTGTGCTTCTTGCTGAGAGTGCTCTCCACCGGCGGTTCGAGCCGGGCCCAACTAGCCTCTGTTTATATATTCCAGACGCATGCATCCCCCCCTTATTTCCGGCGTCTAACCCTGCGGCGCTGCGGCCAACCACCGTGATTTTCGCCCTCACGTCCGATTAGGGTTTCCACGGATCGCGAATCTATTAAACACCGGGTAAGGGCTACGCGACCTAAGAAAAATAAGGGGCTGGTCTCGACGATTGTCGAGGCCTCGCGGCGCGCTTTTCCCGGCTGCGCACGCGCTGTGATCGATCACGGCCTCGTGGCTTCCGAGCTCGGCATTTCAGTCACCCGCACTGCTCGGGCCGATGCCTCGCGGGTTTAGTGGGGACGACGACGGGCCTGATATGTCGAGGATGCGTGAACCCTGCATCCACCCCATCTGTTTAATTAAAGGCGCACATGCTGGGCCTTAGGGTACTGCTCGCAGCGCCGCGAACTGAACGGGAAGCGTGCAACGACGTATGTGCTCGCTCACAGGCACAATTGTGCGCGTGTGCGGTCAGAGATTGGGCCCGCACGCTCCACGCCGCGCACGGCCGCCGCCGGAGCCGCTGCCGCTGCGATTGGCCGCGCCGGTATTCTCGACAAGCGTCGCCCCGCCGGCCGGTGACGTCGATCACTCGCGCCCGGCCGCGTGCCCTCGGCCAAAGCTCGCGGGCCCGCCCTCATCAAAAAGGGCCGACGGCTCGCGCTACCGCCCAGGATCACGACGAGGAAACCCTACGCGCGCGCGCTGGGCGATTAGGTCACGTGCGCGATGAGAATCGCGGCCCGCTGCATCTGCATCTGCATGGCCTCATCTGCATCGCCTCCTGGTTTGTAAACAGTGCGCTAGCTAATGCGCATACATATGCACTTAAACTGATCGTATAGCTGACTAGGCTTGGCTGCGGCCGCCGCTCACCGCCGGCGCTTGCCCTTGCTCTTCGCGGCCTGCGCCTGCTTCTTGACGCGGTCCATGTCTGCCGATGAGATGTGAATCCCGTGCTCGCTCGCACGGCCCACCGCGTTGATCCGCAGCCCAGCGTCGCGCCGCCGGTTCTTACTGCGCTCGTGCCGGTCCCGCGCCAGCACAATCCCGGCCTCGCGCGCCTCCTGCCTCTCCTTCGCGGCCCGCTCCGCCGCCTTGTTGCGTCTTCCGACGGCCAACGCCTGCGGCATCCGCTCCTTCTTGGGTTTGGCCCCGGCCCGCACCAGCCGCGCTTCCATAATCTTCAGCCGGTTCTTACCTACAAGCTCCATCGGGTCTCCGACGCCGCTGATGTCGGCGCCGGTGTACTCCTGGCCCTTCGGCCGCTCGTGCAGAATGTGCGACTCCTCAATGAGCCGCTGCAGCTCGAGGTCGTTCTGAAGATCGAGGTGCTCCTCTTTTGTCTTTGGCTGCTCGGGAACCACGGTGTCGTCCTTCGGCGCGCCGCTGTTGAGAAACCGCCGCTTCTGTGCTTTCGTCGCCTGCTGCTGCGACTGCTCGGCGGCCGCCCCGCGCGACTCGTCGTGTTTTACTGTAATTGGCCCGTCCTCCTCGGAGTCGCTGCCGCCGCTGGCATGTGAATCTATTTCGTCGTCCGATTCGCTTTGGAACCCCTCGAACTCGTCGCTTCCGGAGCCGTCCGAGTCCTGGGCGGGTGGCACGACCGGCGTGCTCCACTCCGTGCCGAATTGGCTCTCGAACGCGGCTTTCAGAGCGTCGTCCATGGCCTCGTCACCGTGAAAAATAGAGCTCTCTCCATCTGCCGTAAAATTTAGCAGGTTAGGGTGGGTGGACATACCCCTATCCCGCGGCACGGGGCCCTGAGTGATAGCATGCGAGCGGTGCATTTCAGAAGCTGCGACATATATATATATATATATATACATGAATGTAATAACGTATGGCGATGTTACGGATTGAGTCAGCTGAAGTTGCCTCGAGCAGCCCCCTTACTACTTCGATCAAGTTAGCCAAAGAGTTTCCTGTGCTCCGTTTTCAACTTTTCTCCCCAGCTTTGTGGCCATATCCACAGTTGAACAGAAATTAACGCCATGCATCGGTAATGTGATCACGTTTCTTCTTGGTCTTTGTTATTTAGAGTTTGTGCCGCACACGCGAACAGCCGTTGCCTGTGGTGCTCAACTGCTGGCAATCTTTTTGTGGCACTGAAGAACAGAAACGCATTGACCCAATGGTATACATAAAACTCGAATTAGTTTAGTTAAAGAAGTACACGCCTATAGAAGCGCAAGGATGAAGCTGCCAAGCACTGCCATCATCGAGCTTGTCACGATGACCGCACGATCGCTCGTGGTAGCCTGAGTCGCTGAGTCGCTAGCGCTGCTCTTTTTGGAGCTGCTGGGGGCGCTGGACGCGGCGTCCGCCGTCTTGCTGCTGGCGCTGCTGCTGTCGCTGCCGCTGCCGCTGCTGGTCGCACTCGCGTCGCCTGCAACAGCGGCGCCGCGGCCGCTACTCTCAGATGTGGCCGACGCCGATGTTTCCTGGCTGCCGCTGCCTGTGGAGCTGGTCTTTGCCGCCGATGAACGCTTGCTGCTGCTGCCGCCGCCGCTGCTGCTGCCGCCGCCGCTGCTGCTGCCAGAGCCGGATGCAGACGCACGCCCGCGGTTAGCGCCCGATTTGTTGCCAATCACGTACCTTTCAGTCACACTCGTGGGGACGCTCGCAACGGCTCCGCTTTGATCCTGGAAGTCAGCCGATTCCGAGTTGGATAGGATTGACGTGGGATTCCTCACGGTACTGAATGCCGAGACAGTGCTCAACAACGTAACTGGAGCCCTATACACGATGTCTCCCAGTTTCGTGTTAGAGTCGGCGCTGGTTCCGGGGATTCCGGTGCTCAGAACCTCGTACGACGTCTGGGAGGCTGCGCTTCCCGTGGCGGCGGCGCCAATGCCGATCTGCAGGTTCTCAAGATCATAGACTACGTAGAGATTCCGCAGGACGTTGTCGCCGATAACCGCCTCATCCAAATCCGTAACTCTGAACCCGGGTACGCAGTACTCCACGCCTGTGGACCTCGATGTAGCAATTTTCACTATGATGTCCTTGAAGTCGAGCGTGACATCAACGCCGCCAAAGTGGAAACCAAGTCCACCGCCCATGTCTTTGAGAACATCGCACTCGACAATATAATAATTCGACCCGAGGTACTCGGCATCCATCGCTTCAAGCAGAGGGAACACGACACTTTCAGGGACTGCAGTTATCGTAGATCCCGAGTCAAGCACAGCAGGAATGGCAAAGGAAGAGAAAGGCTGCTCGTCGCCGTCGTCGTTGTAGATGCTCAGGCCGGTGAACCGCACGGCAAGCTCGTTGACTTCCGATAGCGACGCGTTGCTCGTGACCATAGGCATGATGTACAGATCGGAAGCCAGCTTTGCCTTGTCCAGGGCTCCGAAAATAATCGACCCGTCATCGCTTTGGTCGTTCAGCCAGATGGAGTAGGCCACTTGCTGGATTGCGCCAGCCCGTTTCAGCTGCACGGGCAGGTTCTCGTAAGGCTGGTCGATCTGGTGCAGCGCGTAAGGCGTTTCGTTGGTAGTCAGGCCGATTCCAGCCACGGCCTGACCCGAGGTTGTTAGATTTGCCACGGCGAAGTTGAAGTTAGTGATCTTGGTGTCGCCGATCTGGAAGGTATCCTGGGCCCAAACGCCCTTCGCGCCTGTGTTGTCGCCGTAAAGCGCTAAAAACAGAGTCTCGTTGCTCGAGAACGAGGAGGACTTCTCAGAGTTGAACTCTCCGCCCGAATCGCAGTCGTCGGCCTCGCATGAGTCCGGCTCGTACACCCAGACGTCGCTAGATCCCGTATCAAGATCCAGCGATACGGACTGCGGGGGTGTTCCAAGCTTGAAGTCGATGGTGTAGTACGATTTCTGGTTCTCAAGCACGCTGTCGATGTAGTCATCGGCTCTGCGAGCCAGTCTGGCGGGGAAATTTAGCTTTTTGCTCTCTGAGCGCTGGCTACGGTGAAAAGTCAGAGGTAAGAAGCCCGAGCTGGGGCCTGTCGGAAGCGCAGAGCAGGCGGCCGCTAGCGCGGCGAGGTTGAGAAGCTTCATAGAACTAACGTTCGATACTACATGGCTGCTAGTATATTTATATCCCGCAGAGCGCACCTCTCCGGCTTGAGGCGTGTGTCTTACCAACACGGTGCGTCATGACCCTGCATGTATACCAGCCCCATGCATACGATGCGGTCACTCGAATGCGTTCTCCACACACTCTGCGTCGAGATTGGAGGATATAGCGACTCATTACATTGCGGGAAAAAATACGTAGGAAAATTAGTTGCTCGGCGACAGACAGAGTAGACAAAAGATCTGCATCTACGATTGAGTTCAACAAATTGGAATGGGCCCGGCTCCAAGGATCTGTTAAGCGCATGTGCGCGCAAGCCTCTTCGGGGCTTTTGGTGCGTTGGTGCATGAATGTGCCTCGGGGCGGATCGGCACCGTGCATGAACGATTCTTATGTCATTTGTGATATGGCTTGCATGATGAGATATCTTCCGGGCACACCAGTTTTCTGGTGTCTAGCAGGTTGTAAATAGAGTTCCCGTGCATTCGGTGTTGCGTATGCGTGAGAGATACATGTTTTTCCAGAAGGAAAAGTGAAACTTTGCAAGTACCTGCGGTATTATTGGCTATGGCGCCCGCTATCTTGGTGTCATCGGGTTGCATATGCCGGGCAAGGGCGGGGGCAGCAGACGTTAACGACTCGGTGAGTTGCGAGCGGCGCCATGAGGGGTGCGAGGGGTCGGCTCGGAAACGCACAAGGCACCTGAGCCGCACTGGCACCGGATCCGAAATACAGAAACGGGACCGGATTTGTCACCATACGCGACATAGACAGAGCGCGGAACTAGAGGCTAACTTCAAACTAGAATAGTATAAAAGAGCATTCTGTGCTGGTTCTGTTTGTTAAAATTCTGGCGCTGGAGTTCGCATTAACAAAGGTCAAGTGGGCGGTTCCGGTGTCTGTGACTAAGTGACATAATTTGGCCCGCTAATTAGCATGGCTCGACGCTCGCAGTTTGCCGGGTGTATTGACATTCACAACGGCCAGGTCAAGCAGATTGTCGGCGGCACGCTTGGCGACGACCGCGAGCTGAAAACAAATTTCGTGTCGGGGCACTCGCCCGGGTACTATGCGACGCTGTACCGCGAGAACGGCGTGGCCAATTCGCATGTCATAAAGCTTGGTCCCGGGTGCGACGAGGCCGCGGCCGAGGCGCTTGCGGCGTGGCCCAACGGGCTGCAGGTCGGCGGCGGAATCACGGCCGACAATGCTGCCGCATGGATCGAGAAGGGCGCGTCGAAGGTAATAGTCACGTCGTATCTTTTCCCCGGCGGAAGCCTCGACCGCGAGCGCCTGGCCGCGCTGGAGAACGCGGTTGGCCGCGACAGGCTTGTGATCGACCTGAGCTGCCGGCGCGTGCCCGGGAAGGGCTGGGTTGTGGCGATGGACCGGTGGCAGCGGCTGACGGACTTTGTGCTCAGCGCCGAGAGCATTGGCGAGCTTGCGCAGCACTGCTCGGAGTTTCTCGTGCATGCGGCCGATGTGGAGGGTCTGTGCCAGGGCATCGACGAGGAGCTTGTTGCGAAACTTGCTGAGTGGTCGCCGATCCCGGTTGTCTATGCCGGCGGCGGGCGGTCGCTTGCAGACCTGCAGCTCGTGCACAAGTTGAGCGGCGGGCGCGTGGACCTCACGTTCGGGAGCGCGCTGGACATATTTGGCGGGCGCGGAGTTGCGTTCGACGAGGCCGTGAGCTGGAACCGCGGCGCCTAACTAGTGTATATGTATATAGCGGAGTACGATGAGCATAGAATAGTAGTTATTTTTGTGCTGGGCTCTGCGCAATGGCATGACACGCCCGGCCGCCTAATGCGGCACAGCGCGGCGCACACCGCGCAGCCGAGAGGTTTCAGACGAACTGAAAGATCCGGCCCAACTGGAAAGATCCGGCCCAACGGAAAGATCCGGCCCAACTGAAAGATCCGGCCCAACTGAAAGATCCGGCCCAACTGGAAAGATCCGGCCCAACTGGAAAGATCCGGCCCAGCTGGAAAGATCCGGCCCAACTGAAAGATCCGGCCCAACTGAAAAGCCACGGCCCAGCTGGAAAGATCCGGCCCAACTAAACAGTTACGGCCCAACTGGTGTGAGTGGCGCAGCCAGCATGAATCGCCGGCGTGAATGCCTCGAGCGTGCGTTCTACTGGGGCGCACAATGTGCCTCGTTTACGATAAAAAATGTATCCCAGCGCGGCACACACCGCGCAACCGAAGAGTTTCAGGCGAACTGAAAGATCCTGCCCAACTGAAAGATCCGGCCCAACTGAAAAGCTACGGCCCAGCTGGAAAGATCCGGCCCGACTGAAAAGCTATGGCCCAGCTGGCGTGAATGGCACCGGCGTGAATAGCCGGCGTGAATGGCACCGGCGTAAATGGCCGGCGTAGATGGCCAACGTGAATAGTCGACGTGAATACCCCGAGCATGCGGTCTACTGGGGCGCACTATGTGTCTCGTTTACGATAAAAAATGTACATCACCTCGCGCCGAAGCGCTGTTTTAAGAAGCGCCTCACTAGAGAGGCGCGGATTAGGCGCGAATTGGGCGCGAATTGGGCTCACCAGCGCTCCTCCTCGTCGGAGCGGTTCAGCGCAAGCACGACCTCGGCCAGCTTCTGCTGCAGGACCTCGATGCCCTTCTCAACAACCTGATCCGGCTTGAGCTGGCCCGTCGTCTCGACGTTCATGTAGAACTTGCGGGGCTTTGCGTTGTAGTCGAAGCGGTCCGTCTCGAGCGGGGGCTCCTCGAACTCGCAGTTCTTCGAGCGCGGCCACTCGGCGTCGGGGCTCTCCTCGTACCACAGGTCCGTGTGCTTGAGCTTGTTCCAGGGGTCGTACTCGAACGCTATTGCCGAGCACGGCGCCCACTTCGCGTGCTCCTTGGCAATGCCCTTCTTGGCAATGCAGCGCAGGCGCAGCTCCTGGTTCTTGCGCAGCCGCGCAATGAGAATGCCGCGGTCGGCGGCCACGCCGGGCGCGCCCTGCGGACGCCCGATGCTGTCGTCCTTGCGCGCAGGCATCTCGACCGCCAGGTCGCTGCTGTAGATGTCCATCGTGCCGTCGGTCGTGCAGCGCGCGTTCAGGCCCAGCGCCACGCTGCACTTGTCGCAGTACTCCTCGCAGTCGCAGTCGCGCGTGTACTCGAGCTCGTTGGCCAGGGCCGAGTCGAGCGGGATGAGGCCGAGCCGGTGCGACAGAAACTCGTCTGCCAGCACGCTTGTGTTTGCCTCGATCTCGACGAGGTCGATCGCCACGGTCGGGATCTCGGCCAGGAACACGCGCCGCAGCGAGTTTGCCAGCGACAGGTCGACGTTCTCGAGCACGAGGTCGAGGTCGTCCTTTCCGACTTTGCGCACGGTCACCGAGGGCTCCTCCATGTCTGCGTCGAGCGCTGCGCGTCTGAACAAAACCGCTTGGCCAAACGGCGAGCGCGCGACTAAGAGGCTGCCCCGGCGGCGGTGTCACGTGCAGCGCTTGATTCGCCGCCGCCGCCAGGTTCGCCGCCTGTTTCGCCGCCAGTTGCGGGCCAGTTCCGCTGCGAGTGCGCGCACAGCTTGCGGCCCGCGCCGCTGCGTGCAAAAAAAAAAGACTTAAACATATACAGGCAGCAGGGCAGGCTACAGCCCGCCCCGCAGCGGCCCACGCCGCCTCTTTTAAATATTAGATCGGCCGCTCACGCGCTCGCCGCAATGGACTCGATGCGCCCGCGCGCAAACACGCGGCCCAGCCGCCGCGACGCGCCGTCGTCCAGCAGCTCGACGGTGTCGTCGAGCACAAGATTCGAGTAGTGGTCGAACGACGCAAGCGTACCCTCCACCACGCGCCCGCTGATGAACTCGATGGTCAGCTTCTTGCCGACGTACTTCTCGTAGTCGAAGATCGGCCCGCGCTTGGGCCGCGCCTCGCCGAACCACGGCACAAATGGCTTGCGCTCCTTCTGCTCCTCCTGCGCCGGCGCAGGCGCCTCCTTCGCGCCCTGCTCGCGCGGGCCGCGCCGCGCCTGCTTGCCGCCTCGCCCGCGCTCGTTCCGCGCTCCGCCGCGCTGCGGTCGTCCTCCACGCTGGCTCATTTTCCGCACTGGCAAGCTTCGTCGACTGTGGTGCTGGGCCCCGTTTCACGGCGAGGTCCTGCTTGCGTAAGCGCTGACGCGCGCGGCGCCCGTGCCCTCGAAACCGCCGCGACGCAGAACCGCGCTGCCGCCGCCAAACCTGTCATGCCGCTTGTCCGCGTGTCGAGCGAGTACGTCGACGGCGACCGCCGCGTCGAGCCCGAGTGGTCGCTGGCTGTGCTTGCGAAAAAGCTCGAGCCGGTGACGGGCATTCCGCCCGAGTCCCAGCGGTTCGAATTCGCAACTGATGCTGGCGCGCCCGTGGATTTCGCGCCCGCGGCCACGCTGGGCAGCCTCGGCGTCGCCGACGGGTGGCACATTCGTGTGCTCGACGCGCGCCCGCGGGAGCAGCAGCTCGACTTGAGCGGCGCCGCGGCAAAGCCAGGCATGTCCTATGAGGAGTACGCGCAGCGCGAGGGCACCGTGCTGCAGTGGAAGCGCGAGAACCGGTTGGGGCGCTTTGGGGAGCCCCGCGCGGCGCCGCCGAGCGACGCGCCCGCCGACTTCGGCGAGCTCTCTGTTCCCGAGGGCGGCGAGTGCTTCGTGCGGCTGGCCTCGGGCAGGACCGTGCGCGGCGCTGTCGCCTTCTACGGGCCCGTGTCGGTTCTGCCGCCGGGGCCCTGGGTCGGCGTCAGGCTCGCGTCAGCAGACGGCCTGAACGACGGCTCGGTGAAAGGCGTGAGGCTCTTCGACGCGCCACCGAACCACGGGATTGTTGTTCGGGCAAGCGCCGTGCGCCCGCTCGATGCCGACGAGGAGGAGCTCTAGCTTGTCCGCCGCCGCCACCCGCTGCGCATGGTGTTGCCGCTTATGGTGCCATGACCTAACCCATGCGGTCCTAAAAGGGTAAATCTAGATGGACCGCTTGAATGAATGAGATGATGGCTTATATGAACGTGGTGGCTGTGCGTTCAGGGTGGCCTGGTCATTATGGATCGTGTCCACCTCTTTTCCGCGTGCGTGGGCTGGCTGCCGCGTCCATTCGGTCACTACTCCTGCGAACTTGCCATTACGCCATAATTTCTGCAGACTCGCCGCGCTTGTTCCGCCGTAGCACTACCCTCTACCTGTATATACGTAGCATTTACGCTTTTGATTGTGAGGCCGGGGCTTTGACTCTATTGCTGGCGTCCCTTGATTTAGCACCTGGAACCCCAGAACACTTGCTGGGTATGCACTGTAATTAACATCCGTACTCAGCTACGACTTGGCTCTCAACTTCAACGCATCGTATACGAAGCAAAAAAGCCGCAGCATGAAAACAAAAGATGAATAAATCCACATGTTATATTGAGCCCGACGCGACGCACTGCTCTTGCTTTCCGAAGCTAGCTTGCATGATACACAAGGACAGGTGGAAGACGTAAGATGTCAGCTGCGGCCAAACCCAGGTGAATACAAGACTTCCCGTCCGATCAGTCCTATTTAAACACCTGAGGGCCTTACCAAGTATTGTAGTGGGAGACCATACGAGAACAGAAGGTGCTGCAGTTCATTTTTTTTTCTGCGGATGAATAAAAGCACTTGTGCTCCAGCCAGGGACGGCGGTGAGTAGCGAGACTTCGGCTGCCATGGTGAGCACCAAATCTATAATGCAACATGGGTGCTTTCACCGAGCGCGATTCTTTTATATGACCTGCCGTAAGGGTGTACACAATTCAAAAAATAGGCCAACCGCCTCTGACCAACGTACCTGTAACATCGATGCTCATCATTTGATAGTCCAATTATTACCCGACACCTTCCCAAAACTGCAAAGGGCAGTGCTCCTGCGGCTCGCGCAGTAAGCTACTATGTCAAAACTAGCAACCACATCAAGCCCACTACGCGAAAACTGCACGTACCTCATAGCTCTTGCGCCCTTGACATCAACCTCGCTTCTAATTACCATCTGCGTACAACTCGAAGCGTCCGAACACCCCTTGAGTCACATGGTGCCCAGGCTACTATCGTCTAATAGGTCTAATACTACCGCACGCGCAATTGAACACGCTGGGCTCGTACAGATGTTGCCAGAAGCCAATTCACTTCATAATGCTACGAATTGGCGGTACCTGTGCGCGCTGTCTGTGGAAAACAGAGGTAAAACACGGTAGCAGGCAAGTTAGAACACCAAATGGAAAACGGCCAGACTTTAATTTTTCCGGGATTCAATTCACTCCTATACTGATCAATTTTACACTTAGAACAGGCGAATACGTATGGATTAGCGGGAACTGGCCCCAGGCTTTAGCGGCTATTTCCCCTAACGGCTTTCCCCGATACGACCAACGCTGACCAGCGCTTGGTTCAATTCCATGAGAGCACTATTGACGCGCGTTACATAATGTACACCAGCTTAAGTACAAGAAGCGGATTCTCCGCGTAGGAAGAGATATTGGTGGTTTAAAGGACACTCAATTGAGACTAGCGAGAGAACAATTCAAGTTCGGTTCTAGTCTCGATCAATCTCCCGTCCCGTTATTCGTATTAGTGCAGACGCGTTGAGCAGATCGACTATACTAGCAACACCACCAGCATGTTTTCCCACAAGATAGTTATGTTACTCGTACCCCTCCTATTCCTAGCAGGCGTAGCTAAGGGCCAGGAGCAAGGCGGCCTGATTGACAACCAAACATACAGTCAGTTAGTCGACTGCATCCACAATATCTCGGGAATTGACAACTACATTGTCAATGGAGACATCGGCAAGATTGTGTTCTACGAGAATGCAGCAACAGACTGGGACGTGTTTGACGAGATCCAGAAATGCTACGATGATCTCAATATCTTGAAGAACTTCCAAGTGACTCACACAGATACAGATTATTGCAAGGAATACGAGAGGCGCCCGTTTCCTATCAGCAGAACAGAGCCTTTGTTAGACTTTCATTTCGCAGAATGGGCATGTCGAGCTCAATTCGCCAAGAGAGGGAACGCGAACCTCGATATGCGCGGTAACAGCAACCGCAACTGTAAGGGCCGTATGATTATAAGGTGTAACAACAACTTCGATCTCGGCCAATGTGTCTGGTGGGGCGGCCCTGTGCCAGCAGGTACGGCGTACGACAACAACGCCGGTAGCGCGCTGAACTTCATGTTCTGGCCCCACCACGAGTGTAGGTCAATTGGCGTCACCGGACAGAATTACGACGAGGATGATAACAAGACGAAAGGAGTTAGAGATACGCTATATAAAGGTAAAGGTAAATGTTTCAGTCAAGCGATAGCGTCGTGGTGGCTCAGACCCAACAACAATGCTGCATGGCCCAACGATGATTCAGGAACAGCGGGGCTGAGAGGGAATGTAATGTGCGCAATGTAGTGCATTTTCACCCGCACTGCACGCAGCGGCTGCCTCCACAGAAAAGGTAACAACGAAGATGTAAAAAGTAAGTAGTAAGTAAGAAACATAAAAAAGGTAGTCGAGAAGAATAGCAAGCACAAAACAGTATAGAACAATAGAACAGAACAAATAGAACAGAACAAATAGAACAGAACAAATAGAACAGAACAAATAGAACAGAACAAATAGAACAGAACAAATAGAACAGAACAAACAAAATAGAACAAACAGAACAAACAGAACAAACAGAACAATTTGGTATTATTCTTTTTATGCTTAGCGTTCGTTCGGTCCACAGCATCGGCCTTCGCCTGCCCTTCGATCTCAAGATACGAAATGGGCTGCGGGACGAGGGTTCAGCGCTGCCTGCCGCGCCATGCGGGCATCCTCTGTTTACGAACCGCCCGATGACTCAGCGTCCATTTAGGAAGACGCGTCGCGGTTCCCAAAACATCACCTCAAACCGCCCGGGCACACGCGTTTTGCCAGTCATTGATGCACGTCAAGGACATCGCGTTCAACGCGTTTGCGTCGTTCGCGCTGCCCTCCAAGCTTGAGGACGCAGACCCGCATGTGAACGTCGTGATTGGCCGCAACGGCGCGGGCAAGTCGAACGTGTTTCTCGCCCTGCGGTACGTGCTTTCGGGCCTCGAGGACCGCGACCCGCGCTCGCTCGTGTTTCGCGCCGGGTCCGAGGAGGGCCGCGGCGCGTACGCAGAGGTCGTGCTCGACGACACGGCCCACGAGCTCGCGCTCAATGCGTCGCGCGTGCGCATCGGCCGCGCAACCACGCGCCACGGCGCGCATTTCGCCGACCGCTACAAGATAAACGGCCGCAAGGCCACGCGCGACACAATCCGCGGCCGGATGGCGCTTGCCGGCCTGGGGACCGCCGCCGAGCAGCTGTTTATTGTGCCGCAGGGCGACACGACGCGGCTCGCCACGGTGAGCAGCGCCGAGCGGCTGCAGCTGCTGCTCGCGCTGTGCGGCGCCGACGCCTACGACCGCAGCGTGGCGTCCGTGGAGCAGCTGCTGGACACAACCGAGCAGAAGCTCGGCCGCATGGAAAAGCAGCTTGGCGGCATGGACAACCGCCTGCAGATCGTGCAGCGCGAGCTCGAGTTTCTGCGCGCGTGGCTCGCCGACCAGGCCGAGCTCCGCGGCATTAGCCTCGTGCTCTACACCATCGAGATGCGTCGCACGGATACGCGCCTCGGCACCGACATCGACGAGTACAGCGACCTCGAGCGCGCCGCGAACAGCGCCCAGACCGAGGCCGACTCGGCCGACGCGTCGCTTGCTGCTGCGCAGAACGCCGTGGCCGACGCAGACGCGAACGTCGAGAAGGCCCAGCTCGACCTCTCGCACGCTCAGGGACAGCTCGAGGTACAGTCGCACCAGAAGAGCCACTACCAGAATTTGCTGAACAAGCACGGCGAGGTTGATGTTGGCACCGTCTTCGAGAAGCGCGCCGTGCCCTCGACGCCGGAGTCGAGATCGCTGGAGCAGCTGCGCGGCGCGTGGCAGGAGCGCCGCGAGCTGGCTGCGGCTTGGCGGCGACGCGCGGGCCTCGAGCGCGCCTCCAAGGAGTATGCACGCGCCATCCAGAACAACGACATAGGCGCCGAGCTGGAAGCGCTCGAGGCGCGCTACGCCGAGCTGCGCGCGCGCGCGCGCGACGATGCCCAGCAGGACTCCCTGCTTTCGCAAGACGACCAAGAGCGGGCCGTGAATGAGGCTGCAACGCAGGTGCAGACCACGCGGGCTGCTGCGGCGGCCGCTCAGGGTGCTGAGGATGCCGCCCTGACCGACTTGACGAGCGCCGAAGATGCTCTTCGCAGCGCTCGCATTGCGGTGCGTGGCCACGAACTCGCCGAGCAGCGCCTCGAGCGCGCCGCGCAAGCGCCGCAAGCAGCTCTCATGAAGCCCGACTCTCCACAGCTAGTGCGCGGCATCACAGGCGTCCGCATCGCGGCCAATACAACAGGCATGAGCGAGCATTACTTTGGAACCGTCGCAGAGCTGATTGACTTTTCACCAGCGGCAAAGCGCGCGGCGGAACGCATGGCCGGAACGTCGCTCTATGACCACGTCGTTGATTCGTCGCAGACGGCGAAGACGCTCGCTGCGGAGCTGGGCGCTGCGCACGGTAGCCTGGGCGGTGCCACCTTCATACCGCTGCGCGACCTCAGGACGCACAACGACGCGCCCGTTATTGATCAAGACGAGTGCACGCCACTCAGAGACGAAGTAACAGTGGCCCCAGAGTTCGCGCATATTGCCGATATGCTTTTTGGCCGGGTTTGGCTATGCCCGAACCTTGAGGCTGCCCAGCGGCTCGCGCGCACGAAACGCGTCATCGGTGTCACTGTGGATGGCGATATCTGCCGCCCCGGTGGTACGGTACAGGTCATGGGCTCCAGCGGCACGGGCCGAGAGGAGACGCGGTTTGATCTTATTCGCAAGCTTGCTCAAATCGCGAAGGAGCGCTCAGAGGCTGCCGCAGTGGCCGACGCTACGCGCGAGCAAGTCGAAGAAGCAGCGCAAAGGGTAACTGCTGCGCGCACTGCTCTAGCAGCCGCCAAGCGTGCTGCCAAGGATGCAAGCACCCGCGCCGCCACAGCGCGTAAAGAGTTCCTGGAACTCCAGAGCAACTCCGCCCGAGCGCTCGAGAAAGGGTTCAATGCGGACCGCATTGCTCATGCCGTCGAGACCGAGCTTGAGATGACGAAGACCGTCATCGCAGCGCTCCGCGAAACGCATACTACAGGCGCACCCCATGATTACAGCTCAGAGATCGCCGACGCAGTGGCGGCAACCACTACCCCGGGCAGCAGCGTTGAGCAGACCGAGGCATCGCTAAACGCGTCTGTTGCAGCTGCTCAAGCTGCCGCGTACGAGGCCGAGGTGGCGTTCCGCAAGGCCACCTTCGCAGCGGCCCTGGCACGAGCGAAGGAGCCCACCGGCAATGCCGACGATGGCAATGAATACGAGTACGTCGACGAGCCCACCTCCGTCAGCCACTACGAGACGGCACCGCTCTCGAGACTGATACAGGAGGCGCAAAGTAAGGTTGAAGTACGCAAGGAAGCTGTTCAGGCTCGCGAACTCGATGTCGAGCGCGCAGAGAGAGCACTACGTAAAGCTCGTGAAGCCGAAACGCGGGCCGCGGCTCGTAGCAGCGCCGCGCATGTCGCGCTGCGCACAGTGCGGTCGAAACTGTCTAATGCGGGCTTGAAGGTCGACGCACTGAAGAAGTTCCGGTCGGGCCTTTCCGAGCGAAGCCGCAAGCTGCGCAACATCCCGGCCGAGTTTACGAGCATTGCCCAGGATGTGGCCCTCACGTCTCACACCGCCGATGAGCTTCGAGACTTGACGAGGGACATGGAAAGCCGTGCTGCCGTTGCGCGCGGGCGACTGTCGGAGCGAGGCCGCATCAACATGGCGGCCGCGCACGCCTACGAGCGCTACGCCGGCGAGGCGGCAGCGCTGCGCGAGCGCCACGAGCTTCTGAAGCAGGACCGGCAGCGCATCATGGAGATCCGGAGCAACGCAGGAGTGCTGCGGCAGCAGCGCGTCGTGAGCTTCATCGAAAGACTAGCCGACAACTTCCCCAGCATGCTCGCGCGGGTCAGCAACGGTGCCAATGGCTCGCTCGACATAGAGCGGGACGGCGACGAGATCGTAGGCGTTGGCTTCCAGACGATCTTTGCCGACACGCACCTGCGGCTGAGCGGCGGCCAGAAGACGCTGACGTCGTTGGCGCTCATGTTTGCGGCGCACACGGTGCGGCGCGTGCCGTTCTTCGTGCTGGATGAGGTGGACGCGAACCTGGACACCGGGATGCGGGCTGCGGTGGCGAAGACGGTGTCGGAGCTGAGCCGGGAGATGGGCACGCAGTTCTTCTGCACGACGTTCAGCGAGGAGTTTGTGCAGAAGGCGGACGCGACGTGGGCAGTCACGTTTGAGCACCAGCACTCCGAGATCACGCGCGTGGACCCGAGCTTGGCGCTGGATGTTGTGCGCGCTGGCGGCGTCGAGGAGCTTCCGCCAGCGCTGCGGGACGCGCGCAACCGCCGCCGCGAGACGGAGCCATGGGACGATCTTCTGGATCCGGTCGTGATGGCACGGCGTCACAAGAACCCGGCACCAGCCGCGTCGGCATCCCAGGACGCATCGTGGCGGGAGCTGGAGCAAGTGCGCGTGGGCAGTCCCGACGAGCTCGAGTCCAGCGACATCGACAGCTACGACGTGGGTAACAGCCCCGTGAGCTTTGAATACACTGGCTCGGCGTCGGAGTCCGAGCGCAACGAGGACGAGCCGGCGCAGGCCACGAGCCGGCCCGAGAGCAAGCGGCGCGCCGAGCCGCAGCGCGAGAGCCCGCCCAAGGTTGCGCGCAGAGGCGGCGCAAACCCCGGGGCGCGAGGCCGCGCGTAGATGTGGCATCAGCATAGCATAATAGCAGTTATTTCAATATTCTTCTCTATTCTCTGGGGCGGCTAGCAGGGTCGTGCGGCTAGAAAGGTTGCGTTAGTTTTCTACAAGCTCGCGCTAGTACCGTAAAAGCTGCTACCGTAAAAGCTGAGCGTGAGCCGGCAGCGCGCGCCGTGTGCTCTAAAACACGAGCCGCTGTGGGCTGGTGCTTCGAAAGATAAGCTCGGTTCGGCTGGTAGATCATAAAGCATATACGTATCACAAGCGCACGAAGCCCGAGCTCTTGTACCTAACGGGGAGTAAAGTTATACATATCATAAAGTCATCAATAGCGGCGGGTTTAGACGCGCTTCGAGCGGTGGGTGGGCTCCTTGCCCGTACTGGCGCTGGTGATGTAGACGCGGTCGTCCTCGCCCTCGACGTCCTTCTGGATCTCCATCATCTGCTCGATCTGCTTCTCGTAGGTGCTGGCCTTCTTCTTCGCGGTCGGGTCGAAGAGCTCCTTGTCCGGGGTGCGGTGCGTGCCACCGAGCCGGTCCCACAGCGTCGTGTACTGGCCGTAGTTGTAGTTGAAGTAGAGGTGGTGGATCGTGTGGCATGCCGAGCCGTTGACGATGGGGTCGTTTGCGAGGTACTCGCCGTCGTGGATCATGACGGTCCAGACGTTGACGAAGCCGAAGAGCGCGAGGTACGCGAGCTTCTGCAGCGGGAACACGAACGGGAAGATGTGGTACGGCAGCGACTGGACGTAGCCGTCGACCGGGTGGAACGCGTGCGACGCGAACGGCGTGGGCACGATCCACTTGTGGTGCGGCTTGTGCAGCGTCTTATAGACCCACGGGTGGTGGAGGCCGCGGTGGGCGCAGTACACGAGCATGTCCGTGAACAGGATGAAGAGCGGGAACTGGAGAATGAGGTAGAGGAGGCCGCCGTGGCCCTCCGGGGACCAGAAGAGCCTCGAGAAGCCCTGCGTCTCGGCGACAAACCACGGCACGGTGAGCGCCGTCATCCAGGGAATGGCGGACATGGCCTGGGCGATCTCCATGCGGACCTGGTTCTTGAGGTACTTCGGGTGCTTGAAGTTGTCCCAGTCATACACGACGTAGTAGGAGAAGCAGGCGGTGCCGAGGTAGAGGATCCAGCCGAAGAGGGTCGTGATGAGGAACAGCGAGACGGCCTGGCGCACGAGGTTTTCGCGGCCGAAGAGCGACTGCAGCGCGTACTCGGACGGCGGGAACAGGTAGGTCGGGGCGACGCCGTAGCGGTGCGGGCTGTTGCTCGAGAGGCCCGTTAGAGCGCTGAGAAACTTCGGCGCGTGCGACTGCAGCGTGGCGATGTGCTCGGCGACGGTGCCCGAGGCGCTCGAGGCCTCGACGGAGGTGGCCGTGGCGATTCCCGCCGGGAAGAGCGTCGCGTAGACCTTGTCGAAAAGGAAGTGGTCGCAAACTTCGAGCACCAGATCCATGACCCTCTTTTGTTTTCGTTTGAAAGATCTGGGGCCGCGCTTACCTATAAATGGGTTTGTGCAGCACCACGCGTTCTCGTATACGTTAATCAGCAGGGTGGGCGCGCTGAGTCACGCATACCGCCGCCGGGCCAGACGTGAGCCGTGGGCAGGGGTGCGCCGGCATGTGGGGGAAGGTGACGATCGGGTACGAGGCTGCGGCGCGGCGGAGCGACGAGTCGTGCGTAGCGGAATTCGCGCGCGCGCGCGCGCAACGCGGCGGGCGCAATTGGCGGCGGCTCGGCGCGGCCCCGCGCGCCGGGCCGAGAAACCCTAACTCGTTGACATATGTGCGTGCTCCGCCGCATGGAGGTCAGATGCCGCTTAATTATCAGATCCATCGACCAATCACCCACGCCACCGGCAGGCCGAGATCCGCGCGGGCCAAGCGCGGTTTCGAGAATAAGAATGTTTTCGCGGGCTGGGATCGCGTGGCCGGGCCAGTGCGGCCGGCGGTTCGCGCTGCCCGAGGCGCTGCATGCGATCTTCCGCCGATTTACGTAAATGGGCTCGTGTACGAGCCTGGCCCCACGCTGATTATGCCGGTCGAGGGTTCGGTACCGCAATCGGCAAAAAGAACCAAGCGATGGAAAGAACCAAACGATCTCGAAATAAGAAACGATCTCGAAGGAAACTAAGGAACCCGAGGGGGCGGCCGAGGAGGCAGCGGGCCGCGGCGTGGACGCGCCAGATTGGGGCTCTTCACGGGGTTCATATTCGTACAGCCATAAATCATGCACCAAACTTATAAATAGATGCGCGCCTGAGCCCGATCTCTGCGCTGCAGGAAGCGCGCCGACAGATCGAGGACCCCGTAGCCGGCCTGGAAACGGCCTATAATTTAGAAATGGCCGATAAACATAGAAGCGTGTGATAACCTAGAAACGGTTGATAAACCTAGAAACGGCCGACAGCCGGTAAGCCTAGATTAGGAGCATTAGACTATTTCAAAAGTGCTCTTGTGTGAGCGCGGGCGGGTCCGAATATTTCGGCCAATTGAGCGACTCACGCGAGTCGAATCGACGGCGGTCAGGCACGACGGTCAGGCAGATCGACGGCAAGTCGAAACGCCGGCGCGCCACATATTAAGGCAGCCGTGCCTCCAGTTGTGTTGCGGAACGTTCTTGGCGTTGCGTTGTTGCCTGGCATTTCTACGTTCTTGGCATTGTGTTGGCTCAGCCCCGCGTCATGCGGAAGTAGCTCGTGAAGCGGTCGCTATGGTCGAGCGACGCGCCGACGGTCGGCGCGACGTCGGCCCACTGCGGCTTCGGCTTGCGCGCGCCGCGCTCGGCGAGGTCCTGGCGCAGCCAGCCCAGCGCGACCTCGAGCAGCTGCGTGCCCTTCGTGCCCGTGCAGAACTCCGCGTTCGCGGCAAGCACGCTCTGCGCGGTGCCCTGCGACTCGACGGCGCCGCTGCGCAGGTGCACGATGTGCGACGGCCAGTCCATGAGGCCGTCGAAGATGTGCGTTGCGTAGACGACCTGGCAGCCGCGCGTCTCGGTCTCGCGCCGGAGGAAGTCGAGCAGGCGCGCGCGCACAACGACGTCGAGGTCGACGGTGACCTCGTCGAGCAGCAGCGTCGTCCACGGGCGCAGCAGGCCCATGCACAGCTGCACGCGGCGGCGCTCGCCGTCGGAGACCTGGTGCATGCGCCACGTGAGATCGATGTCGAGGATGTCGACGAGCTCGTCGCGGCGCGCCGCGTACGTGTCGCCGCCGACGGACGCGATGAGCAGCGTCACGGCGACGTCGCGGCGCACCGTCGAGCTTGTGGCCCACTCCGTGCCGAGGTACGTCGTCTCGAGCAGGCCCTCGCTGAACGGGTCGCGCCCGTCGACGGCCACCGTGCCGTGCTTGGCCAGCGTCTTGCCCGCAAGCACGCGCAGCAGCGTCGACTTGCCCGCGCCGTTCGCGCCGATGAGCAGCGTGCGCGAGCCCGTCGGCAGGCTCAGGTTCACGCCGGACAGCCCGACGCTGCCGTCGCCAAACGTGTAGTACAGGTCGTCGACCTCAATCATGCGCGCAGCCGTGGCAATGGGTGCCAAGATGGTGAGTTTGGGTCGTGGTGGGTTAAGGTGGGTCGACGTTAATGACGTGATCTGCATGTGTTCAAGGGCCGATCCCTGCACGATTGAGTATCCAAATATAGATGCGCCTTGACGCTGGGGCACGTCCAAAGCCCTGGAAACCTGTGTCTGCGCAACGAACTGGCGACGCTGGTCCAGGTCACTCAATCTCACTCATGGGGTGTAAGCGACGGCCGATAGGCAGCGGTTACTTAGCACCGAGCCATTGCGCAGTTGTAGCGCACTCGTGACAATGACGGTACTGGGTGATACTGGGTGGTGGCGGTAAGTTCTAGCGGTTGTGGCAGTAAGGGTGGTACTTATGGGATGGCAGTAAGATGGCATTGAGGTAATCAGTAATGGCAGTAAGATGGCAGTAAGGTGATCAGTAAGGTGATAACGGAGGATTGAAGTATTGGGAGGCAGCGCTTATTATAGCACGGCTGGCCCTCTTGTGAGTGCCTGTGTGGTTTTTGAGTGCCTGTGTGGTTATTTACTGCAGCAGTCTGTGGCCGGATCCCTGGGAGCAGCGCCCTAGCCCTCCGTCTCCACACCTGCCTCCCGCGCTACACTTCGCGCTAATGAGCCTGCGCCTGCATCTCGGCAACCTCCCGCAGGTCTCGTCGCAGACGCTGCGCAGCGGCGGCGTGTACCTGAGCGGCGTGCTCTACGCCGCCGCGTTCTACGTCATGCTCGACTCCGCGCTGTGGAGCGCCCACCGCAACCCGTCGTCCGTCCACATCGGCTTCGTCGACTGGCTGCCCCTGCTCCTGTGCTCGCTCGGCATGGCCGTCATCAATCTCGTCGAGAAGGGCCGCCTCAACGGCGGCGCCGCGTTCGGCGCCGAGTACGGCGCCGGCAGCGAGACGTGGCAGGCCAAGGCCGTCCTCTTCATGGGCTTCGCCTTTCTCTCGGGCGGCGTCGCGGGCTCCGTCGTCATCCTCGTCCTCCGCTACATCGTCCACCACCACGGCTGGCCCATCCTCGGCATGGGTGTGCAGAACGTCGTGTCTGCGTTCTGCGTCATGGGCAGCTGCCTCACCCTCTGGGTCGCCCAGAACCTCGAGGACGACTACAGCTACTCGCTGCAGCTCTAGATCCGATTCCTGTTGCGCTAGGAGCTAGCCTCTGGGGTCGGACCCTTGCTCGGCGCTGGCTCTTTGCTTGCCGCAGCGAGCCAGCCATTACGGCTATCCGCGCCTGACTGCCACTTCGTGGAGAAATAGTTCATCTGTCGCTGCGCTAGCCGCTGCACTAGTCGCTGCACTAGCCGCCGCATTGAGCTATCCGCGCTCGACTGCCACTGCGCTCGACTGCCACTGTGCTTCAAGCTGGTCATAGCCCTTGCACGCTGGCCGCTGCGCATGGAGCCATTGCGGCTAGAGACAGCCAGTGCTCGGTTTCTAGCGCTTAGTGCCATTCTTGAAGCCACCTTTTTCGAGCTAGCCATTGCACCCGCGTGCGCTCGGCGTCACGGCGTAGGCGCCGCCTCGCACGTTATTATCAGTTTATGTGAATAGCACTTTAATTTCACCCCTCCAGCTGCCGACACAAGACTGTCCCTCCACATGTTTCCGGTGCCCGCGTAATCTGCCTTACAAGGATACACAGTCTGCAAAGGCCTTCCGTCTTCTGTAGGATAGACAGCTCTATGTATGAGCGCCCGCTAATAATGATACTAAGAGCGCTATGAACTTAAGGCGCGTGGTCTATGTCTCAGTTCACAATTAGCACAAGGCGCAGCGCTTTTCTTCTCGGTGAAAAATCCCTGCAGTCTCGCGCAGATTTGCGGGGGTTACTGCTAGCTAGGAAACGCTCGCACAAAACGCTCATTTAGTACATATATACCCTGGGCACACAGAGTGCGCTTTCAACGCAGCTCCGACCTTTGAGCGGCGACCCAGCGCAGCTCGTTTTCTCGCCGCCTAGTGTCGTGTCCGCTCGCCTAGACTGACGCAAAGACACAATGCTCACCGTACACGACGCAGAGGCACGCGAGCGTGACGCAAAGGCACAGGACGCAAAGGCACAGGACGCAAAGGCACAGGACGCAAAGACACACCAAAGGCGAGCACACCGCATGCAAACGCACGTCGCAAAGGCACACAAGCCGGCAGCGCAGGCCGCGGGCCCCGCTGCTTATCGCGCGACGCAAAGACACATTTCGCCGCCGCCAATGACAAAGATGCACGGCGCCCGATCGCGCAATATATATAGTGCCGAACAAAGTCGTGAGTATCTGAATTGTCTTTAAATAATATAACGGGCCGGGGCCCGGTGCGGCTGCGCGCCGCGTCTAGCAGATCACCGACGCGATGCGCCGCAGCGGGTTGCGCTTGTTGCGCTCGTAGTCCTCGCGCTGCATCTCGGCCAGCGCGTCCATGTCGATGTCGCGCACGCCCGAGTCGAGGTCCATAGTCTTGGGCCACACGACCTTCGACGTCTTCCAGTAGAACGCCTTGTGGCACACGAACAGGGCGATGAACACGGGCACGGACAGGTCGTTCTGGAAGAACGTCTGCGGGTCCGGGTCCGACCCGATCGGGAACAGGTAGATCCAGAACTGCAGCCCGAGCGTGCCGATGCAGATGAAGGCGCCGACAATGGCGCCGGGCACGCCGAACATCGACCGGTACACAAGCTCCTTCACGGACCGGCTCTGCATGCGCATGGCCCAGCGGAAGTTGAGGTACGACAGGCACGCCGCAGACCACGCGAACAGGAACGCAAGCGCGGCGAACGCGTAGAGCCAGTTAAATACGTCGTTGTACTTGTCCGACGCCGACACGAAGCACAGCGCGGCGAACACGCCGACAACGACCATCGAGCCTAATGGCCGGCCGCGGCGGTCGATGTAGCACATGAACGGCGGCGCGGCGCCCTTCACAGCCAGCGCCGTGAGCGTGCGCGTCGCGGCGTAGAACGCGGCGTTCGACACGCCAATCACGGAGCAGATGATGACGGCGTTGAAGATGGACGGCAGCGCGCGCACGCCCGTGTTCGAGATGGCGATGATGAACGGCGAGCCGCTGCCGTCGTCGGAGTTGCCGAGGTTGGCCGCGAGCGGCGACACCATGAGCGAGACCATTGTGATGCCGACGATGAAGAAGATGAGCACGCGCCAGAACACCTGGCGCACGGCCGACGGGATCGCCTTGACCGGGTTCGCCGTCTCGGCCGCGGCAATGCCGCTCACCTCGGTGCCGCCGTAGGCAAAGCTGCACGACACAATCACCTGCACAACGCCCTTGAACCCGTGCATGAACGGCTTCGGCGTGTACCAGTAGTGCCCGCCAAGATAGTGGTCCGTGGGCGGGCCGCCGCTGACGTTGATGATGCCGAAGATGATGAACCCGATCATGGCCGAGACCTTGATGGCGCCAACAAAAAACTCGAGCTCGCCGTACGCGCGCGAGCCGCTGAAGTTGATGATCAGGTCGAACACGTACAGAATGGAGACCCACGCGACGGGGTTGACGTGCGCGGCGGAGTTGTTGTCGTGCTTCCAAAATTGCGTGAGCTCGGCGCCGGCAATCAGCTCGAGCGGCACCGTGACCATCCAGCAGAACGCGTAGATCCACCCGCATGCAAAGCCGAAGCTCGGGTCGAGCATGCGCGCAGGCAGCTCGTAAAACGGCGACACGGTCGGGAAGCGCACGGCAAGCTCGCCGAGCGACGTCATGACGCAGATCATGCCGAGGCCCATGACGGCGAAGCCGATGAGCAGCGCGGCCGGGCCGCCGACCTTGAGCGAGCTGCCCGAGCCAATGAACAGGCCCGTGCCGACGCACCCGGACGCGGAGATGATCATGAGGTGGCGCTTCGAGAGCTTCGGGGTCGAGCGGCTGAGCAGCGCGATCGCGCGGTCCTGCTTCGACAGGTGCGAAAACTTTCCGATGTCTTTTGGCGGCTTGAAGCCGTCGATGACGCGGCCAAACACGTTGCGCTTGCGCCCGTCGTCGGCGTCGGAGCCCGAGTACGCCTCGCCCGAGCTCGTGTAGCCCGAGTGCATCGAGTACGTCTTTGTCTCGACCTCGCCGGCCAGAGGCGGCGACCCGCGCTCGAGGTCTACTTTTCCATTAGCACTCATTGTTCTAGCACTGTTCTAGCACTGTTCTGAGCGCGCTGGACAAAATGTCTTTTTTGCTGCCCCACGCGGCAAATCGGGAGATGCGTATTTAAGATGGCTGACGCCTCACCCTCGACGGCCCAAATCGCAGATCTTTGTCGGACGCAGGCCCGGCTTAGATGAGTCGTTATGCACCAAAAGATTATATCATCATGCAAGCGCACCGCACTGTGAACCTCACGGCCAGGTTAAGGTTTGGGAGTCACGGCCGGCTCTGACTGCACCGCCGGGGCCTGCTGCTGCACGGAGAAATTTCCAGCAATGGCGGGCTGTGCTGCGTGGCCGCGCTGCTGGCGCCATGCTCTGCGGGCCGCTACGAGCCAGCCGGTCGGCGCCGGGAGTGCGAGGCCCCCCTGCAGACTGCGGCTCGATTTTCCTATCGTTATCTTCTTTGCTTGCGAGCCCACAACGCCTGGCCGCGATGCACCTGACTCCCGCCATGCGCCACCGGCGTGCATGATAAGATGATAAGACCTCGGGCGGTTAGCGCTCGAGCGCGCGCTGCGCAAGCATAAGCTAGTGAATATAGAGCCGGTCAGCGGCAGTAATTGAGTAACTAATAGGGGACTAGTGCTGTGCGACGCGCGGTGCGCGCGTTGCCACCGCTGGGTTTTTGCGCGCGCTGAGAAATCGTTTGCTGAGAGGCATGTCCCGCAACCGGCCCAGGGCTCAGTAGTCAGCGCTGACCGATGCGTAAAACATTGATCCAGATTCGCGGGATTTGTACCGCGGCATGCGATTGGCGGGCCGCAAATTCGCAGGCAAGCACTCAGGGCCCGCGTGGCCACACAGAAGTTTTAAGCGGCTTTTTTGCTTGCGTACAGCGCGCTCCACGCCATCGCAAACTGGGAGGGCCTCGTCAGGTGGCCAGGCCCAGGGCGCCCCTACCTCAAAAGTGTGCCTTGATCAGGACTGCGTCAGGCCGCGGAACCCCTGCCTTGATACATGAAATGAGTCTTGGGAGAAACCGCCGAGATGCTGGGAGCCCGGGCTGGTTCTGGCAACCGTCCGTGACTCGGGATCTGCTGAGTCACGGCTGACGTTTGTGCGGGCTGCCCCTCCGCGCGAGTAAGAGTCCGCGTGATTGATAGCTGCTATCTACGTCACTTCTGCTATCTCGATGTAACCAGCGTGCAGCCTCGCGCTGGCGCTCCCAGGCTAATGCTGCCCTTTTGCGGGCCCGATCCCGCGCAGTGTGGGGAACCCCGCGTCGCGCGCGCTGCGCGCACAAGCCCACCCCACCCCGCACCGCGTGCCGAGCAGTGCTAATTAAATCTAGCTAAAACTACAAACCTGGACGGCATGGTGCCGCCGAGCGTGCGGGCCTGCTCAACAGCGCCGCGTAACCCCCGGCGGCGCGCGCGATCCGACCCGCCGTCGGCGGCGGGCCAATGCTCCCAATCTTTTTTTTCGGCCCGCCTGACCTTACGTCTCCTAGCCCTGCACCTGTGCGTCGTCTGGAGGTGACCTGCATTCCAGGAGCGACGTTATGCGGGCCGGTCTATTCGCGAGTCTCGGCCTTGGTGCCGCGTGGCTGGAGCAGCTGGGCGCGCTCGACGCGGGGTTCGAGTTGGGGCCGCGCCCCGCACTGCACGGCGGGGCTGCGGCCGAGGGCGTCGAGCACAGCTTTGAGAGGCTCGAGCACGGGTCCACGGGCTCCACAGGCTCCACAGGCTCCACGGGCTCCACAGGCTCCACAGGCTCCAAGGGCTCCGAAGACTCCACGGGATCCGAGCCAGCTGCGCATGGACTGCCCGAGGAATCTCGGCTCGAGCCGGCCGAGCCGAGTCAGCCGAGCGCGTTTGAGCAGAACGCAGCTGAGCAGAGCACATTTGAGCAGAACGCTTTTGAGCAGAGCCGGCCAGGCGAGAGCTACTTCTCCACCCGCGCCGGCTCACCCAACGTGCGCGTGCGCGACCCCAGCAGCCTCGGCGTCGACGCGGCCGTGAAGCAGGCGAGCGGCTACGTCGACCTGCCCGGCGACGACGACAAGCACCTGTTTTTCTGGCTGTTTGAGTCGCGCAGCGACCCCGGCAACGACCCCGTCGTGCTGTGGCTGAACGGCGGGCCGGGGTGCTCGAGCACGACAGGCCTGTTTTTCGAGCTGGGCCCGGCGCGGCTCTCCGAGCAGCTCGAGCCCGAGTACAACGCGTTTGCGTGGAACTCGAACGCAACGCTCATTTTCCTCGACCAGCCCGTGAACACCGGGTTCTCGTGGAGCCCGAACCACGTCAACACGTCGGACGACGCAGCGCGCGACGTGTACCGCTTCCTTGTCGAGCTGTTTGCCGCGTTCCCGGAGTACAACGCGGGCCAGCGCTTCCACATTGCCGGCGAGTCGTACTGCGGGCACTACATTCCAGCCATCGGCCAGGCGATTCTCGACCGCGGCGACGCGGCGCCGTTTGCGCTCAGCTCGCTACTGATAGGTAATGGTATTACAGACGTGCTACTACAGACGGAGGCGCAGGCCGGCATGGCGTGCGGGCACGGCGGGTATCCGCCCGTGCTGAGCCTGGCGACGTGCGAGGACCTCTACCGCGCGCTGCCGAAGTGCCAGGTGCTCATGCAGGAGTGCTACGACACGCAGTCGGACCTGCTGTGCGAGCTTGCGCGCAACTACTGCGAGGGCCTGAGCCGGCCGTACGCGGACACGGGCCGCAACCCGTTCCAGATCGACGACGTGTGCTGGGACGACTGCTACCCGCAGGAGGGCTGGATTGCCGAGTACCTGAACCAGACGGAGGTGAAGTATGCGATTGGCGCCAAGGACCTGCCGTTCGAGGGCTGCTCGCCGGCCGTCGGCGGCGACTTCCGCCAGACGCTCGACCGCGCGCACAGCTACGCGGCGCAGATCCGGTTTGCGCTCGAGCACAACGTGCCCGTGCTGCTGTACGCGGGCGACCTCGACTACCGCGTGAACTGGCTCGGCATCAAGGAGCTGAGCGAGCGGCTCGTGTGGGCGCACCACGACGAGTTTGTGTCGCAGCCGCTCGACGAGTGGACCGTGGGCGGCAAAGCGGCGGGGCAGACGCGCAGCTATGGCGGGCTCACGTTCACGCGCGTGTACGACGCCGGGCACATGGTGCCGTTCAACCAGCCCGAGGTTGCGCTGGCGCTGTTCAACGAGTGGGTGGGCGCGTTCGAGTGAGCCGCGTGAATCGCGTGAACCGCGTGAGCCGTGTGAGCCGTGTGAGCCGCGGTCGAGTGCGGCGTTCAAGTGAGTGCGCCGTGCGCGTGAGCCGCGTTCGAGTAAGGTGCCGCGCGAGTGAGCGCCACATGAGAATGAGCGCGGCGCGGTCAGTGTTTTAAATGCAATAAGGGCGCGGCCAGCCAGGCGCACCGAATAGTAAATAAGGCGCAGCGGCGCCAGCTAAGATGCCGCGCCGAAGGAGAAATGCGCAGCTTTGTGAGTAGTGTAACTGAACAGCTTAGGCGCTAGAGCGCCCTTTTAGAAGCCACGGGCCTTGCGCTCAGATGCCAACAACTGGGGCGCCTGTTGTTGGCGCCTGTTGTTGGCGCCTGTTGTTGGCGCCTGTTGTCGGCGCCTGTTGTTGGCGCCTGTTGTCGGTGCCGTTGCTGGCGCCTGTTGACGCCTGCTGCTGGCGCCTCAGGGCACCGCTCATGCACGCCACAGGGCTGCGAGCGCCGGCCATGCTAAATCAACGTTGAGTAATGAGCGAGCACAGGGGCGAGCCGGTAATTAGTATGTACAAACGCGGCTCCGCGCCCAGCGTCTCAGCTCCGCATAGACTCGTACTTCAACTTATGCTCATAACAGTCCGGGCACGCGCAGCCGTCGCCGCACTCGCACTGGCCGGGCATCACGCACTGCGGCGCGTACGACAGATCCGCGCCGGAGTCGAACGCGCCCGGCCACAGTTGCTCGGCCTCCTCGGTCGTGAGCCCGAGCTCATGCAGAATGTCGTTGTTGTTGTGCGACTGCCGCGCGCTGTTGTGCACCGACATCGGCGCAATCACGAGCGGCGCGGCAGGGTCCGCGGGGCCCTGCTCGAGGTGCGCGCGCCGGTGCGCAGCGTGCGCGGCCGGATGCGGGCGCCCGGAGTTCATGTGCGGCTCCAGAGACGCCTCCATGTGCGGCATCGCGCCCATGCGCGGGTCCACGGGCTGGTGGTGCATGGGAAGCGCCATGGGGCTGTGGTGGCGCTGCGGCTGCGCGGGCGGCAGCGCCGCGGATTGCGCGCGCTCGCGCGCCTCGTCGGCGTAGTCCGGCGCGGGGGTGGCCGGCGGCTCCGCGGACGGCGACATGCGCGTCGGCAGCGTGTCCGGCCGCAGCTCGCGCCGGTACAGGTTGTCGCCGACGTGCACAAACACAAACTTCTCGGTGAGCACGACGTCGTCGTCCTCGGGCTCGCCCGCGCCGCCGCCGTTCGCCGCGTACTTCGGCTTGCTGCGCGGCGGCTCGCCATCGCCCCGCGAAATGCTCGGCACGCGAACAAGCTTGAACTCCGACGCCTTCGCCAGCTTCCCGCAGCAATGCCCGCCCGCCGCGGGGCTCTGCTCCTTGCGCACGAGCGCAAACCGGCTGCGGGGCTCCGACAGCGACTTCCGCCCAGGCTTCCGCACCTGCAGCAGAATGCGGTCGCGGTGCTCGCACGACGACGACCGGTGCCCCCGAATGCAGCTCAAGCACGCGTACTTCTGCTTGTCGAAGACCACCATTGCTCGGGTCGGTGCGGAGTGTGCTCGAGACAACTAAAAAAATCAGGTTAATCAGGTTACGCCTAATGCGCATCTGGGGACAAAACCACCTCAAATCACCTCTTTCTTGCCGCGACCGCTCCCGCCCCATTGCGGCCTCCGCGCCGGCCGCGCAAGGTACCCTGCGTCTCGGCGTTGCGCACGCGCCGCGGGCGCGCGCTGTCGGCCCCTAAATGCCGCGTTTCCTGCAGCTCCTACTCCACATCAAAGAGTCAGAGCTGGGACGCGGGCCGATCTAAATGAGCACGTGACCTGTCAAAACGTCATCCCCCGAGCGCCACACGCCTCAGCCCCGCAAAAGCGGCAACTGCAGCCGAGTTGTATCAAATTTGAATTGCGGCACCGGCGCGCCCGCAGGGCCTCTCAGAACGTTTTGCAGCTTTCAGACATCCAACTGGGACTCATCGGACGCGAAAATTTTGTCTTTTTTTCGGTCCCCGCTCAAAAGTGGCGGTGGGGTTCATACAAGGCCTTGGCACAAAGACGCGGCCAAATTTAGATTCATAGACTCGTAGATCGTAGCATCAATGCTGGATACCTCGCGTCTGATTTGCTGGCGCCGCGCTCTCGACGCGAGTGTCTCGACCCCAGGCGAAAAAAAGGGCGCGCACAACCCTACATTTGAACCCTGCGCTCGGACGCACGGCGAGCGCCATTTAGAGACAGTTGATGGACCTGCTGTCGAGCAAACCGCTATTTTTTAACAGACTAGAATAGTTCCCAGAGGTGGCACTATGCGCACGGGAGCTTTTTTGGTTCGTTCCTGGGTTATATTCACGCTTGCGTACCTGCGTATTTCTCCGACCCCAGGCTGCATGCAGGCAACACCCATGCATCTCCGGCCCAAGCTATGACGTAGCCCTGAATAATTCTCTAAACCGCTCAAGCGCATATGGCAAAAAAAATACAGGCCTGCGCCTGTTCCTGAAGGCGATACCAGGCTTGCGCTCCGATGTCGGTCCACGGCGCTGCGTTTTATCCAAAGATCACGAGCCGAGATCGCACGCGCGAGATCTCCGTAGTCACACCTTTATTCGCGGCCCTTTGCCGCGCTTCTGTACCTAGTTCACCTTTATTCTCTACCTAGTTCAAGCTCGAGTTCAGTCTGAGCTTCCTTTTGCTGCGACACTAGTTCTCTAAGTCATGGCGTCATTAAGTCGTTGTCCTCTAAATAATATACATATGCAAATCGGAAGTCTACTCGCGCGTGATGTGCAGCTCGCCTGCTTTCTTTAGTCGGTTCATGATGGCCATGCCTTCGTCTTCCAGGTCCACCGTCTCAACAATTATGAGGTCTGCGCCGGCCTCGTCTGCATCGCGGAAGCGCGAGAAAAGATTGTGCGACACCTCCTTCTTCGTCCGCCCAAGCGGCAGGTTCAGGAGGCGCGCTGCGGGCCACACGGGCGCGAAGTCAGAAACGCTGAGCTGCTGCGTCGTGAGAATCGCGACCTTCCCGACGCCGGCCGACTCGTCTGCCAGCGGCTTCAGGTCGCAGCCCGGGTCCACAAGAACAACACGAGCTTTGGGCGAGTAGTGCCGGTATTTCATCCCGGGCGCGCGGACTTGCACGCCTTCCGGTACAACCATGCTCACCTCCGACACAACATCCGCCCATTCCGGCCCGCCATGTTCCTTGATCTCCTCCAGCGACACGCCGCCCGGGCGCAGAATGCGCGGCGGCGAAACCAGCCCGTCGACAACCGTGGATTCCACGCCCACGTCGGCAGGACCGCCGTCAAGCACGAGGGGAATGCGTCCAGACATGTCCTCAACAACATGTTTTGCCTCCGTGCCGCTCGGCTTGGTGGACGAGTTGGCCGACGGCGCCGCGAGCGGCAGCTCGCTGAGCGAAATCAGCGCGCGGGCCACCGGATGCGACGGCATTCGGCACCCAAACGTCTGCTGCCCCTTTGTGCACAGCGGTGAAATGGGCGTGTTCGGCGGCAGCGGCAGCAGAATCGTGAGCGGGCCGGGCCAGAACTTTTGGATCAGGCGGTCGTAGATCCGCGGCACGTATGTCCGCAGCGTCGTCTCGATCTGCTGCTTCGACGCAACATGGATAATCAGCGGGTTGTCGGCCGGCCGGTTTTTTGCCTTGTATATCTTTGCCACCGCCTCCGTGCTCTGACAATTCGCTCCCAGACCGTACACAGTCTCGGTAGGAAACGCGACGACCTCGTTATTGTGCAGCAGGTCGCTTGCAATGCGCAGGTTTTCATAGGTCTTCGAGGACGACTTTCGCAGATGGATGCCCTCGAAGGTGATCCTCAATGGATCCACCTTAAGAACGCTAGTCATTGTGTTTGCCGGCAAGAATTGCACCCAAGCAATTCCAGTGTTCTGCGGGCCGCTATCAGTGCCTCACTGTTAGTGATAAAAAAATATTGAGCGGTTCGGGTCGATTTTTGTGCTGACTACTCCGCCTCGAACCGGAGCCTGCTTTTACCTCCACATCGCAGCGTAACACACACTAATGGGAGTACCGGCGTTTTTTCGCTGGCTTTCGCAGCGCTACCCGAAGACAATTCTGCCGGCCGTCGTCGACGAGGCCGAGACCGTCGACGGCGTCGCAATTCCCGGCGCCACAACCGACTACGCCCGTGCAAACCCAAATGGCGAGCTCGACAACCTGTACCTCGATATGAACGGCATTGTCCATCCATGTACACACCCGGAGGGCCGCCCGGCGCCGGAGACCGAGGACGAGATGATGCTCGAGGTTTTCAGGTACACCGAGCGCGTGCTTCAGGTGGCCAAGCCGCGCAAAGTGCTTTACATGGCCGTCGACGGCGTGGCGCCGCGCGCAAAAATGAACCAACAGCGCTCTCGACGCTTCCGCAGTGCGCAGGACGCCCAGATTGCCCAGCAGGAAGAGGAGCGCAAGGCGCAAAGAGCCGAGGCGCTCGGAGAGTCCCTGGACAAGGCAGTGCGCGATCCGACCAAAAAGTCGTGGGACACGAACGTCATTACGCCCGGCACGCCCTTCATGGACTTCCTGGCGCGCGCACTCCGGTACTGGGTCGCCTACAAGCTCAACACGGAGCCTGCGTGGAAGGACCTGAAGGTCATCATCAGCGACGCGTCTGTTCCCGGCGAGGGCGAGCACAAAATCATGGAGTTCATCCGGTCCCAGCGCACGAGCCCCGAGTGGAACCCCAACACGTCGCACTGCATTTACGGGCTTGATGCCGACCTGATTTTCCTCGGGCTCGCGACGCACGAGCCGCATTTCCGCGTGCTTCGCGAGGACGTGTTCAATCAGAACAAGAACGCCGGAGGCGAAAAGGGCCACATTTGGCTCGACCTCGGTATTCTGAGGCAGTACCTCGAGGTCGAGCTGCGCACCGACGTCAAGTTCTGGGACCTCGAGCGGGCTATCGACGACTGGGTATTCATGGCCTTCTTCTGCGGTAACGATTTCTTGCCTCACCTTCCGTCGCTGGACGTCCGCGAGAACGGCCTCGAGATTCTTCTCAGATCGTGGCGGTATCGGCTGCCGTCTATGCGCGGGTACATGACCAAGGATGGCGATGTGCTGTTAGACCGCGTGCAAATCATGCTGCAGGGAGTCGCAGAGCAAGAAGATGGCATCTTCAAAAAGAGGCACGAGATTGAGGCCAAACGTGAGGCCTCACGCAAACAGCAACAGTTGGCTAGAAAAATGCGTAAGACTCGGGACGACTTGCACCCCACGGCCCCGGTACCGGATATCCAGCTCTACACGGCTTCGGGAGAGGCCGTGGCCTCTAACACCGCGTCCTCTAATGGTGACTCCAATGGCATCACCACACCTAATGGCAGTGCATCAGCAGGCACAAAGCGCCCACAACAGGCCCGTGATGATGACGACAATGACGATGTAAGCGACGATGTGCGCTTGTGGGAGCCGGGATATCACGACCGGTACTACCAGACCAAGCTCCATATCGATCCGAAAGAGGACCCTGAGTTCGTAAGAGAAATGACACACAAGTATATCGAGGGTGCTTGCTGGATGCTCAAATACTACCTCCAGGGTTGCCCCTCGTGGACTTGGTACTACCCGTACCATTACGCACCATTTGCCACGGATCTTGTAGAGCAGAATGTGGGATCGTTTGATATCAGTTTCCCGAACGACACCATTCCATTCTTGCCGTATGAACAGCTGATGAGTGTTCTGCCTGCAGCCTCGAACCATACGTTGCCCAAGGTTTTTAGACCGCTTATGAGCGATCCAGACTCGCCCATTATCGACTTTTATCCTGTGGATTTCCCGATCGACATGAACGGGAAAAAAATGGCTTGGCAAGGTATAGCACTGTTACCGTTTATTGACGAGAAACGACTGCTGAAGGAAATTCGAAAGAAGTATAAAGAACTTGGTGAAGCTGAGCTCTCTAGAAATACGCGAAAGGAGGCTTTGCTACTTGTTTCGCCTCATAGCCCCATCAGGGCCAAATTACTTCAGCTTTATGCGAAGGACACAAAATTGGATGAGGTCAAAGTAGGTAGCTGGGAATCGGCTGGAATCGACGGCATCATGCGTGCGGCACCTGATTGGACACCTGGAAAGCCTTTGGTGAGCCCGATAAAGTCCAGCAAGGGTGAATTCCTTGACTTGGCTCAAGATGATTCCGTCACGGTCGAATATCATATGCCAACTAGCCACAATCATAAAAGCATGCTGCTGCAGGGCTTCAAAGAGCACGATCTTGTACTGGGTCCCTCCGATAAAGATACTATTTGGTTCCGTCGAAAGCGGAGCGATAGAGGTGATGATAGGCCTGATTATCGTAGGCGGGAGATCATTGAATTCAAGGAAAGCCGGCCTAAACGTGAGGGTGGCTATCTAGCGTTCTTGGAAAAGTTCTCGAGAGATGAGCAATCCGCAGCTTATGGCTCCCAGCATGGTTACCGAGATCAAAGAAGCCAAGGTTATCAAGGCTACCAGGGATACCAGGGGTATCAAGGATATCAAGGATACCAGGGCTATCGGCAGGCGGCTAGCGGTGGTGGTTACCAGGGATACCAGGGGTATCAAGGTTACCAAGGAGGAGGACGTGCAAACGGCTATCAGAACGGAAGTCAAGGTTATAGGCATTGATGACCATTGTACATATAATACCGTAGCTCATCATTGAGCGGGTCCCATATCAGAGCGGGCCCCAGGCAAAACCTCCACCATCCCTTTCCCGAATATAAAATCGTCACAAATTTGAAATTTGAATATTTTTTTCAGGGTCACATTCACCAGGAATTTTTCGGAAAGGCCTCATTGAACTTAGCAATTTTTTTCAATCCTTGCTGTAGTGGCCTTTTCTATAGTGTGGCCCGCTCAATAACTAACTACGGTGAGTAGCTCATTTAACTCTTCTCATATCCACTGAATGTTCGGCGGTATCTAACTGGAGAACATTTTTACGAAGTGAAATCCAAAAGTGTGTAACATATTCTTTACTCAGTGTTTAATATTTCCATCTTTGTTTGGGTGCAGAATTCTGGCGTTGCTTTTGCACCAAGAGACCCATTTGGTCATGAAGGGGCTTTTACATAGGCTGAGCGTCGTCATGTCAGCGATAATACACAGTTGATATTTTGCACGAGTGATTGCCACGTTCATGCGCCTTTCGTCAATCAAAAAGCCAATTGTGGCGTCTTTGTTGCTCCTCACAAGACTGAGAATGATAACATCGTTTTCTTTCCCTTGCTGCCCATCTATTGAGCTAACTTCCATGTGTGGAATACTTCTCAGGATAAATCTTTTTTGCTGCAGATAGGGTGCTATGACGCTTATCCGAGAGGGCATAACACCAGATGTCAGTAATTTTGTTCAGTACTGTTCTACCAGCTTTGCTTCTGTTGGATTTGAAATAAATCCATGGCGCTCATTTTGCTCAGTAAAACCAAGAGAAGAGGTATCAATCCACACAACCTCTGGAGAAGTGACTTCGTCTTCTCTGACGAGATCTACATGGTACAGCCTTTGCGAAGCGACTTCAGATGCCGCCTTGAGTAGTCCATCGTACATGTACTCCGATGAGAATTACATTATTCTTTCGGACATTCGGTACTGCGTGTTCAGCAGGTGGACAATCTGTTCTCCATAACAGCCCACTAAAACATCAAACAAAGCTATACTCAGTGTCTCTTGAACGTGCAGCTTGTCACTGGTAATGGTTGGTGGTAGTTGCTTATCATCTCCCGCTACAATGAGACGCTTCGACCTCTTGTTGTGTAGCAACGGAATCCAGCACTGTGGCTGTAATGTCTGGCAAACCTCATCAATCACTATTGTGTCGATATTTCCGTATTTCTCAAGATTGCATGCGGCATGTAATGTACAAGCCACTATTCTCATATTTCCTGGCTTATACCGCCAACGTTGTCGTCTTTTCTTGACCTGTTCACTATGTCGTCGCACAGACTTCTTGACTTTATGAGGGTGACCAAGACGAACGATAGGATACGTTCCAGAATACTTGTCAAGTCTTTCAACTAGGTTGTCGACCGCAGCGTGAGAACCACAGCATATAAGTACGTTTTCACCCCTGTGCAGAAGTTCCACAATCGTCTGGCACAAAACAACTGACTTTCCAGTTCCGGGAGGCCCCTTTATGACGCAGAGATTGCTCCCGAGAGCGTATGCCATTGCGTTTTGTTGACTGGGATTCAGGTTCGCGTAACGAAAGTCTTCTGACTTGTTCATCCGTACCTCTCCACGGCCACGCACAAGCTCTGCTAGTTCTGGTAATTTCTTTTCACTCATATTTTTCTCCGCCTGTTGAAATCCATTGATCGTTGATAGCATACGTCCGTATGCCCCGTACTGAGGAAGTTTTTCGACTTGTAACAAGCCCCTTGTAATGATATGTAAGTCATAGACCGATATTGCAACATCTATATGGTCTTCCATGGCTTCTGTGATCAAGCCTCTGGCCATTGGCAAATCGGTGTCCTTTCTTGTTTGGTCCTTGGACGGGAATTCGTATTGTTGTGAAACAAACACGACAGTCCCAGGTTTGAACTGGAGATTGTCCACTCGCCCCACATGCGATTGTTCTAGGCGTATAACTTTCAGAAGAGGAGTTGCGCCGTTCTCAATTGACTCCAACACCAAAAAGTAATGAACTAGGCCCGCTAAACTTAGCTTGTGAGGAGAAACCTTGCTTTTATGCGCACGTACCGCTTTCTCTTTCTTCATAAGTAGTGAGACTGCTTCAGTCTCATTCTCCGGGCTCGTTTTGGTGAGAATTTCTAGTCTTTTCTTTTCTTCATTGTCGTGGGCTGCAAATGCTTCCTCTTGCTTTGACGCACTAAAGCTATCACTCAGTGGCCGGGTAACTGGTAAAAAAGTCTCCTCAGCGAGCTTCTGTCTCTTAGACTGTTGACACTCATTTACGCCCGATAACGCAATCGACTGTGCTATGATAGCACGAACTTCACGATAAGGTATCAAAGCCATCTGATATAGAATTTCTCGAAATCGTTCGAGAGTTAGAAGTTTCTGAAAGAAGTAGTGCTCGTTACCTTAACATCTGGCAATCTGGTGCCTTAAATATTTCAGCGTTCAGGAACTGCAAAATAATAAAACTGAGACATTGTAACATTCTGGAGTATTCATGGTTAAGTCTACGCTACTGTCGACACACAAGGCCATGAAGAAAGGAACTGCGAGCTCACAGCTTCATTCTAGCAGTTACATATTTATCTACTGCCTCAACTAATTTAATATAAACACCTTGTCGAAAAGAATCGTTCAAAGTTGCCTCGAAGTATCTCTCTTCAAGTCAGAATATTATTTATCAAATGGGCGATCATTCTGCAGCTGCTTATGAATGCAGGTTTCCTGGAGATGACTCGGCCGATCTGCCGATACGCGATAATAAAATGCCTCGATCTTGCGTATAAGTAGAAAAGCAACCTCGGGGACAGTCTCCACAAGGTATTTGAGCTCTTACCAGTTACGATCTAACTATATTGACTAATGATGTATTCATCGCGATATTTCTCTAATAGGAAAGTGAATATCGTCCAGGTTTGCTCTGGGATGGCATAGCTGCTGACTGGAGGCACAAATGACAAATTGTTTCAGAATTCGATGGGTCCTCTCTTTTTCCCACTGAAGTAATGTATGAACATGCTTCGTGTGCGTTATTTTGACAGTGCGTCAGTGCGCTTGGTTTCAGGTCAGGGTTCGGCACTTAAAGTGCCCATTAGATGCCAATTAATCTGGAAATAGTACATCAGCTATCTAGTTTTTAGCCAGCCTTGACTCTTATCCGTTGTTGTGAATGATGATCTCAGATTCGGCGAGCAAGCTATCCTTCTCTTCGTCTTTTTCGTCTTTCTGTACGAAGATGATTTCTTCCAACCTTCGACCGAGTGACCCAAGATGAAACGTCTCGTGCCATGGCATTTCAAGAGTAAGCAAGTCGATATCTGCGGGACGGTGTAAGGGCATTCCATTGAGGGGCTTGGCAAACCCTTTCAGGACGCGAAAATGCTTAACGGCAACGTAGACGCCGCGTAGCAGATCGCTTACTGTCGCACCTATGACGGAGCATACGGGGGCGGCAACGAATGCTCCGAAAGCACCCCAATAATGGCCATATAGGCCCTGCTGCATAATAAGGAGGTCACCGCCTTCGGAGCCCGAGTGGTAGTATATGGTTCCGTAAATGAACGCGCCCAGGATTCCACCAATAATTGATAGCGCAATGTCCATACCGACAATGAAGTAGAAATGTTTCCTGAAACCTAAAAAGAGCACCGGTCCCACTATACCACCCTGGGCTGCGATCTGGGAATACGCGACGAGAATACTAGAAGGCCTGGAAATAAGTTAGTGCTGTACATAAACGGACGTAAGCGCTGAACTCTAAGAGTTACAATGGGTGTCTGCGCCGAGCGAGGTGATGAAATTGTACTTACTAGAAGCAATGAGACTCAGCGCGAGCGGAAATGCGCTACGGGTGCCATTTCCCCAGATATACTGCCCGATTCCGCGACTTAGCCAGGCTGCGGCGAGGCCCATGAGCAGAACGCCGGCTTACGCCGTATAGATGCGCGCATTGGCGCCGTGGCCGAAGATGTAGCCCATTCGACGTGATGATAAGGTGGGGAGCGCGGCTCAGTCGCACTGTTCACTAGTCAAGCGACCGTGCGGAAAATTCACTGTACGATAACGCGCGATTGAGCAGCGATAAGGAAGCCTGAAGGACGCCTGAAGAAAAGTCTGTGCTCAGACCCGAAACATCAGAAGTAACGGCTCGATTTTGGAGCCGGCGCTGTGTATATATCTACGCACGTAAATTCTGGAGCCATTTCGCGGCCTCGCGCGCGGCTAGCATTTCCATACCATTGTACTGCGCGGTTAGGGTCGACGCACGAAATGACGTCGGGTCAGGTCAGGGCTAATACCGGCTCGCAGTTCTAGTCTTATAACGTTTTGCCATGAAACATTCCAAGCAGCGGGTTGTGGCCTAGTGGTCAGGACTTGTGAAAACTCACAGTAGCTCAGTGGTAGAGCGAAGGACTGTAATGGCTAAAAGACATCCTTCGGTCGTGTGTTCGACTCACACCTGTGAGATTTCCTTTTTGCATTTTTTGGCGGTGGATTTGGGTGCGGACCCAGCATGAGCACGAAACAGCTTTTGCGCAAGAAAGTCGGCCAAACGCTGCGCACGCTGGACCGCGAGCAGCTGAAGGCCCAGGGCGAGCGCTCGGCAACCGCGCTGCGGGGCCTGGCCGAGTACAAACAGTCGAGCAGCATCGCGTTCTACATGCACATGGACGGCGGCGAGCTGCCGACTACGGAGATGATAGCAAATGCGTTTGAGGACAAGAAGCGGGTGTTTCTGCCTAGTATAGTGAGTTACAAGCCCGGCGAGCCGCACAACTGGTACTCGAGCCAGCGCACGCACCTGCGCATGCTGGAGATGCCGACGCTGGCGTCCGTGCACGAGCTGGCGCCGCGCGGCAAGTACAGGCTGAGGGAGCCCACCTCGGGGCTCAATTGCCTGGAGCCCGGGCCGGCCGGCCAGCGCCTCGGGCTCGATCTCATCGTCATGCCCGGCGTCGCGTTCACGGCGCAGGGCGGGCGGCTCGGGCACGGCGCCGGGTACTACGACTCGTTCATTGCCGAGCACGAGGCGGACTTGGGGCGCACGCCGAAGCTTGTGGGCGTCGGGCTCAAGGAGCAGCTTGTGGAGAGCCTGCCGATGGAGGCGCACGACAAGCCGCTGGACTATTTGGTGATTGACGGGCGGCTGTTCGACTGCAAGGCGGAGGCGAATAAATAGGATTAACTAGGTTACCGGGGTGCGAACGCTAAAAAGTACCCCTCTTAGGTTTGTTGGTTGGGCTGCCGAGAGGGCCGCGCTTGAACTAACGCGAAAATAAACCCCAGCATGAATGCTTAGGTTTGTTGGTTGGGCCGCCGCGAAGGCGGCGCGATAGGTTTGGCGCTTGAACCGCCGAGAAAGTAAACCCCAGCATGGAGACTTAGGTTTGTTGGTTGGGCCGCCGAGAGGGCAGCGCTTGAACGAACGCGAAATAAACCCCAGCATGAATGCTTAGGTTTGCTGGTTGGGCCGCCGCGAAGGCGGCGCGATAGGTTTGGCGCTTGAACCGCCGAGAAAATTCAGCGCGAAGATACCAGCGCGAATGTAACCGGCATGAAGAATTAGCTTTGTTGGTTGAGAAGGCGGCGTGAAGACGCCTGAACCCCGTTTGCTGCTACGCGCGTGTCGACACAAGCGTGATGCAGTCGCCCTTGAGCATGAGCTGCCCGATCTCGCGCTTCTCGCGCGTCCTTGTGTTGATCTCGACGGCGTCGTCGAGCACAACGTTCATGAACTCGTCGAAGCCGGCAATGACGCCGTCGAGCCGCGCGTCGGTCTGCTCGGCGAGCCAAATCGAGACGGGCGCCTTGCGCTCCATGCACAGAAACAGGACGTTGATTGGCGGGAGCACCCTCGCGGACATCCGATCTCCAAGCAGCGGCGCGAATACGGCTGGCCAGGGCCTCGGAACGCAGCAGCAGGAGGCAGAACTTCGAGCCGGTGGGTGGGAGCCCTAGCCCTGGATCTGCCGGCGCGGGCACGTTTAAATGGGCCGGGGCCGTGGCTCGTTGCGCCGCAGTAAACATTGCGCACCCAGCACCAGCGCCCGAATTGCCAGCACAATGACGAACAACACGCCCGCGCTCGCGTCTAACCCGAAGGTCATTCTGTTCACAGACTTCGACGGCACCGTCACGCTGCAGGACTCGAACGACTACCTCACCGACAACTTCGGCATGGGCGTCAAGCGCCGGCGCGAGCTGAACGAGCTCGTGATCGAGAACAAGGCCACGTTCCGCGACACGTTCCGCGAGATGCTCGAGTCCGTCGACAAGCCGTTCCAGGAGTGCATCGACGTGCTGCTCGAGAACATCAAGCTCGACCCGGGCTTCGCCGACTTCTACAAGTGGGCGCTCGAGAACAACGTCCCTGTGGTCGTGCTCTCGTCCGGCATGGAGCCGATCATCCGCGCGCTGCTTTCGAAGCTCGTCGGCGACCTTGCCAAGACGATCCAGATCGTGTCGAACCAGGTCAAGCTCACCGACGGCGGCAAGAAGTGGGACATCATTTACCACGACGACTCGGACTTCGGCCACGACAAGTCGCTCGCCATCCGGCCCTACGCGCAGCTCGAGAAGCGCCCGACCCTGCTCTACGCCGGCGACGGCGTGAGCGACCTCAGCGCGGCCAAGGAGACGGACCTGCTGTTCGCAAAGGAGGGCCGCGACCTTGTGACGTGGTGCGAGAAGGAGCAGATTCCGTACACGGAGTTCCACTCGTACGCAGACATCCACGCGCGCATTGAGAAGCTTGTGAAGGGCGACGCGAGCGTTGCGTCCCTGCGCGAGAACTAAAAAGTACTAGACCGTGGAATGCCTGTAATGTCTATGTAGTGCTAAGGTATTCGTTTCGGTAGAAGCGGTTCAATGCTGAGTGCTAAGGCAGTCGTTTCGGTTGTAAGCGGGCCTATGTAGTGCTAAGGCAGTCGTTTCGGTTGTAAGCGGTTCAATGCTGAGTGCTCTATGTGCATCAATGCTGGGTGTCTTTGTTTGCACTAGTGCTGTATGTTCGCTGTTTGCTGAGTTGACTTCGCCGCGTACCGTCGGCCTTGTCCTAAATTCAGCTACCCTTTAACTCGGTACTTAAATGCTGGCTTGTTCTGCGCATATGTCGATGCGAGGCCCAATTAGGTAGCCCAACAGCAACAAACACAGCGCGCACTACAACAAAAAAAAGCCTAGTTCCTAGAACATTAGGTTAACATCAGTTTTACACATAAATAACAGGCGTCCGCGCCCTATGCAAGCAGCCGGCCCATCGGGTCCTCCTCGGCCTCGGCAACCTCGAGCGCGTCCTGCTGCGTGACGCGCCGGATCGGGTCCCTGCGCGACGACTCGATCAGCTCGCCGGCAACAACAATCTCGTCTAATATGTAGTACGCGCGCTGGAAGTTGAAGATGATGTCCAGCTCGCACACGTTCCCGTAGTATTTGTCCATCTGCTCGACGTACCGGTGTATCACCTCGAGCGCAAGCAGCTCGTTGTCGTCCGCATCAATGCCAGCAATGAAATACAGCGACGCGTACCGCCGATACACCACCTTCGAGTCGCGGTACTCGAGGAAGTTGCTCATCTTCGTCCGCCGGCTCAGCACGAGCGTCGTCACGTCCTTGATGATCTTGTTCTTCTCTTTCTGTGTGTGCGTCTCAAACCATTTCGACAGCCGCACCTTGCCCTGCCGAGACAGCAGCAATATGTACTGGATCGCCATGCTGAACTCGCTGCTCCAGGTGTGATGTTCGTGTTGTGTAATAGAGCGACTCCAGGGTACGGGTACGGGCGCGGGCCAGCTTGAGCGCGCCGCATCTGCCATGCAGAACTCGGCGGCGCGAATAAACTCGAAACGGGTATTTGATATTATCGATAAACTGCTTGCAGGCATGCGAGCTCTACGGCAACGCAGAAAACGAATGCACAGCGCGACGCTCACCCGCACCAAATCGGTAGAATTCAATATATACAGTGCTAATTGTGTCTCAGTATGAAGGGCGTCGAATGCTACCCTTTGTGCTACGCTCCACTATTGCCTCTAGACTCCACCATTGCCTCTAGAAAAAGCGGCGGGGCTGAGCACATGTGGAAAGCGGCGCTGACTACCTTATTCTCAGCGCGTGTGCTAAACGCGCGCTTAGAAAAAGCGGTGGCGCCGCCTGGACGTCGTCGAGGTGAACACAGGCAGGTAGATCGAGGTAGACGTATCGGTGTCCGTTGGTGTGATCGTCACGTTCTGCGTCACCGTCACAGACACAAAGTCGGTAACCGTGACGGGGTCCGTCTCGGAGTCCGTGCTGGGGTCTGTGCCCGACGAGGCTGCGCCAGGGTCGACGGTCAAACCAGACGTGTACGCAACCGAGTACGCCTCGACGGTGAAGCCGCTGGGTGCGCCATTGTCAATGTCGTCGCTCGTCGTGACCCCCGGAGCGGGGGCCGCCGAGACAGCGTCCACAGAGTACTCGCTGTTGCGGCCCCGGGGCGGCGCAGCAGGCGCAGGCGGAGCGGAAAAAGGCGGAGCGGAAACAGGCCCAGGCACGGCGGACGCAGGCGCGCCCACAGTCACGTAGATTACAGACGGCGACGACGACGGCGTGTTCGAAAGCGTGACGTATACGACCGAGGGTGACGGCGCGTGCGAAGCCGCAAGGACCGCTGGCGCAAGTGCTAGGATGGCAGGAAGTCTAGTCATGGTCCACGCCCAAATCACCCCACACACTCGACATTTATACACGTCGATAAAAGTCGCGAGGTTAATCAAACTAGCGCGAAACAGAACCTTAAAGTCACACGCCGGCCCAAACCAGTGAGATTGCAAATAGAAAAAGCCAGAAATTAGCATGCAAGCATGCAAGCAGGCAGCGCGTGCCAGGTTTGAAACACGTAAAACCGATCACAGTGCCCAGCCTAGTCTTCGTCGCTCAGTAAATAAATAATCTCGGGCTCGCTCCGAGCCGCCGGGGTCTGGACCACAGGCTGCGCCGAGGACTTCGGCTTTCCTTTGCCGGGCACAGTCCTGGATGAAGGATCAGGCGATTGACGCGGCATCGTCCGCGCCGAGTAGAACTCCTCGGCAGAAATCTCGACCACGTCGCCGTCCTCGTCGCTGGCCAAGTCCTCTTGCCTGGCCACAGCACGGCACCGCAAATCTGCCTCGCGTCGCCGCTCGGCCGCTTGCAGGGCCCGCTCGCGAAGAGCCTGCGGTGCTTTCGGCAGCCGCCCGCCCAGACCCCCGAGTCTATGGCCCGAACTGGGAGACTTGCGGCCGAGAACGGGCTTTTTGTATGGCGCCTGGCGGCCGAGCGGAACCGCCGAAAGCCGTCTCCCGGTGCCCACGCCGATAAACTGGTCGCCGCTGTAGCCCTTGAAAATCATGTCCTCCATCTCCTTCGTGAGCTCGTCCAGCAGCGCGAAAAAGTTCCGGTCGTGCGGCCCGTACACGTTGTGGCAGAGCTCGTGCAACATTGTGCCGAGCACGCTCTCGAACGCCATGAACTGGCGCGGATCATGGTTGTACCGCAGCCGCAGACTGATGCGCTGCCCGCGGTTCACGTTCACGCCGAGCAAATTAGAGTCCTTGGGCAGAAACTCCACGAGCCGGTGCACTCGGAAGTGCCGCTTGCGCATGATGGGCGCCACGTATTTGTACACCTTCTGCAGCATTTCCTGGGCCTCGTCGCGCGACTCCTGGCGCTTGAGCGCCTGGATTTCGCCAATGGTCTCCTGAATGCCGTCCCATCGGGGCATTCGCGGGAAGAGCAGCGACGACGAGCGAGCGCCACTTACGCGGGCACCACCGAGGCGCGAGCTAGAATCGCAGAGGATATGATTCGTGCTAACATAATGCTAACATAAGGAACCAGTGCTTCGTACGCAGCATTCAATTGAGCGGCTAGAACAGAAACCAAGCCTCTGTTAACACATTTAGAACCTTTGCAAGCTACTCGGAGACAGGCCACTGTTGAATTGACAGCCTTTCGTATCGTTAACTGCATTAAATCATTATCAATTACAAATCAGACACTCATGGTTGACACCAAACAGTAAAACACGGAGCCGAATGTAGAGCAAACAGCATCATTAAACTAGAGCACCTCACGAAAGCCGTGTGGTACGGAAGCCTTGTGGCACAAGCAGCCATCTCAATGTTTCGAGACGCACGTGGTATGGCGCACTGCCAGAGTCTAGACGCCCTTAGCTAACATTAGTCACCTCTCGAGGAACCTCGGCTGGGATTCGTAAGCGTGGCGCCAACGGTCATACATAATTCCTGCATGGTTGTGCGCAGGGCAGAATCGACGCGCATCCGGATTTATAAAGGCGCATGTACCACGCGCACCACCGCCAATGAGCGCCCGAGGTCGCGCACAATCTCCACAAAAGCATGCATCTGGCATTGATAATACGTATAAGCTGCTTTATAAACGTGCATGCTTCGACATGACCCCGTAAAGGTATAAAAGACCCATGAAAATGGCTTCTATTCCCACCAGCACACTTTGAGTTAACAACACAGCCTTCACTACAATGACCAGCCTCTTTGATCCCATCAAAATCGGTAGCATCGAAGCCAAGAACCGCGTTTTCATGGCACCGCTGACGCGCGGCCGAGCTTCGCGCGAGCACGTTCCGACGCCAATCATGGTCGAGTACTACACACAGCGCGCCACTGCCGGGCTCATCACCACCGAGGCCACTGGAATCAGCCGCGAGGGCCTAAGCTGGCCGTATGCCCCGGGCATTTGGTCGGAGGAGCAGGTCGACGCGTGGAAACCAGTTGTTGAGTCCGTCCATCAACACGGCGGGAAGATCGTGTTGCAGTTGTGGCACATGGGGCGTGCGGCGCACAGCAGCGTCACGGGTCTTCAGCCGGTTTCTGCGTCCGAGACAACGTATCCGGCGGACTTCCACACCTACGATGGCAAGAAGCCACCGGAGAAAGCCCGAGCTCTAACCAAGGAGGACATTCAGCGCATTGTGAAGGACTTCCGCCACGCCGCGCTCAACGCGATTGCTGCCGGATTTGACGGTGTGCAGATCCATGCCGCCAACGGCTACCTCATTGACCAGTTCTTACGCGACTCCTCAAATTTCCGCACAGATGAGTACGGCGGAACAATCGAGAACCGCGCACGGCTTCTGGACGAGGTTGTTGCTGCCGTCGTGGATGCGGTGGGGCCTGAGCGCACTGGCGTGCGCTTTTCGCCCAACGGTGACAGCCAGGGCGTGATAGACAGCAACCCGGAGCCGGTCTTCAAGTATGCCACCGAGGTCTTGAACAAGCACAAGGTGGCATGGGTGGAGCTGCGCGAGCCCTCGCGGACGTCTGAGTTTGCCGGTTTCGGCGGCACCGACCAGTTCCCCTTGCATGATGCCATTCGCGCGGTGTTCAAAGGCAAGCTCGTGCTCAACCAGGAGTATACGCGCGAGGCAGCACTGGAGACGGTGAAGGACGGCACTGCCGATGCAATCTCGTTTGGGCGCTTGTACATCACGAACCCAGGACTGTTTGAGCTCCTGCGCGACAACGCGACAATTGTTGAGGACCAGGCGGATCTGGTGAAGTGGTTTTATTCGCAGGGGCCTGAGGGCTACACCGACCTAAGCAGTGTGCGCCACTGACGAGCATCCTTGCGCATATTTTCAGCCTCTGATTCACACGCATCACAAAAGACTATCATACAGAACTAGCATAGAGCATCCACACACATCACACTAGACTATCATTTAGAACTATCATACAGTATCCACACGCATAAGACTATCATTCAGAACTATCACACAGCATCTAGAACTGAGAAGCTCACACATTGAAGCAGTACTAGAATACAGGAAGCGTTGTAGGTACTGCGACGATTACTTAAAAGCTCAAGGGAACGAGACATGGTGCGACAAGAATCGCTGATCAACGTGCGATTATGTGATAGGCCGAAGTGTCGTTCCGCAAAATAGATCGGTCCCTCTTGGTTCCTGTTGTGAACCTTATCGCTGAGAAAGTGGCCAGCCAGAGACGGGCTAAAGCGCGATCACATGGCGGTCCGCCACTGCACCGAAGCGCCGCTGCCCTGACCCTCGTCCTTGCCCTCCTCATCTTCCTCATCTTCTTCGGCTCGAACCTCTCCAGTCACCCACATACACTCACCCACATACAGATTGCTAGACACGGGGATCCGCGCCGAGCACAAGAGCATAGGCCGCCATGGATTCAATTGACCTGTCTCGACTGAGCAGTGCCGCCGAGGGGTTTCTGCACTCCGTCGGCAACACGGGGGCCACGCTAGGCACGTCCCTGGCCGAATACAAGGACAAGCTTGTGAGCAAGATCGCTGCGCCGCCGCCGCCGCCACCCGCGTCGCTGCGCGATCGGATCTGCAACTGGGTGTCGCAGCACAAGCGCGCCGTCGCCGTGGCCGGGCTGCTTTCGGTGGCGGCCGCGGCCGGGCTCGTTTGGGAGGCGCGGCAGCGGCGCGCGCGCGCGACGACGCGCGGAAACTCGCAGCGGCGCCAGCGGCGGCTTGCGCGGCGCGCTCCGAACGGCGGCCGCAGCGAGGTCGTGCTCCTGGCCGGCTCGCCGCAGGAGCCGCTCGTGCGCCTGCTCGCGCAAGACCTGAACATCCGCGGCTTCATTGTGTACATTACGGCGACGCCTGCCGAGGAGGACGCGGTTCTTAAGGAGAACAGCCCCGACATCCGGCCGCTGCGGCTCGCGTCGTTCTTCGACGCTGCGGCGATCCAGACCGCCATGCACCAGCTCAAGCTCGTGCTCGAGACGCCGACAGCCTCGTTCGCCGGCGCCACGCCGCACTACATGTCGCTGGCCGGTGTGCTCATTGTGCCGGACCTGTTCTACCCGACGGGCCCGCTCGAGGTCACGCCGATCCCGACGTGGACCCAGACCGTGCAGTCGAAGATCCAGATGCCCATCAACGTGCTGGCCGGCGGGTGCCTCGACGTCGTGCGCCAGCACTCGAGCCGCATCGTGCTTGTCACGCCGGTCATCATCGGCAGCCTCAACCCGGCGTTCCACGCGGCCGAGTCGCTTGTCGTGAGCGCGCTGTCGTCGCTGGCGCTCTCGCTGTCGCGCGAGCTCGCGGGCCAGCATATCCCGCTCACGCACCTGCGTCTCGGCTCGTTCGACACGCGCCAGATCAAGATCCAGCCCGAGCGCCAGGTCATGCGCGAGATGCGCGCCGACGTTCTCTCGTGGCCGGACAGCGTGCGCCGCCTCTACGCGGGCCACTACACGGCCTCAGCGTACCTGCTCGGTAACCAGTCGCGCGGCTCGCAGCTCCGCACGCTCTACCACACCGTCTACGACGTCCTCACGGCCACAAACCCGCCGCGCGTCGTCCGCGTCGGATGGGGCAGCCGCATTTACGAGCTGCTGGCGAACTGGACGCCCGAGTGGCTCATGTCGTCGCTGCTCGCGGCAAACGAGCTTGCATAGTGTGAACCGCGCTTTACACTCTTGTGTTGGCACCGTTGCGTGCTTGCGTTCCAGCGCTACGCTAGCGTTCCAATGCTATGCCATATTATTGTCCATGCTTCAATTCGTTTCCTATTTATTTTTGAGTCTAATTTTGTCAACAGATTAATTATTCAGTTTGCCATTTTAGTTGAGTTATTAGTCGTCGTCGTCGTCGCGGTCCGCATTCGCGTTCGTGTTTTGGCCTGCGTTCAACGGCACGCGCCGCGACCGCAGCCCATGAGTCGACGCGCGCGTGGCCGAAGACGAGGCGTACGACATGAACGACGCGCGGCGGTTACCTAAATCCGCGCCGCGCGCCTGCGCAGCAGCACTAGGAGTCGTCGTGGTGGGCGCAGTAGCGGCCTCGCTAGCACCGCCATGCTCCTGGCTGCCGTGCGCAGCGGGCGTGTCAGCGAACGGATGGAAGTTGCCATGCAGGGGCTGCCGTGGTTCCGCTGAGCCACTGTAGTCTTGAGGGACCTCAGTGTCCACGAACCCATCAACATCGGCTGGAACCTCAGACAGTGGCGGTAGCATACCGTACGGTTTGCGCATGCCCTTCGCGCGCTTGTTGTACGCGGCAGCCTCCTCTTCGTTGCGCACGTTGTACTGGAACAGGGGCAGCGACGGATCGGTGTACGTGTTGTCCGTGCGGCGCGGCACCATGATGCCAATGTCGGCGATGCAGCGGGCAAGGTAGTGCAGCGCCTTGGTCTTGCGCGACGCAAACAGGACAATATCGTCCTGGTTGTTGCGCGTGTTAAAGCAGATGCTGACGTTGAGCCGGTCAAGATCAGGAAGCACGCCCGTCTGGAAGTACACGCCAGGCAGGAACTCCCGCGGGTTGTCCTCGCAGAACTCGTTGAGGCGGTACTCGAGCTCGGCAAGCTGCTCGAACCGTGTCTCGGGAATGCCGACGACGATCGAGACGTCGATCTGCGACGCCGGCGACCGCGTCAGGTTCTCTATCCACATCGTGTTGAGAACAGCGTTCGATGTCTGAATGCGGATGTTGTAGCCGACATACCAGAACACCGTGTACATGAGATTCAGCTCCACCACGCGCATGCGAGTGGTGCCACCGCCGTTTTCGCCTGGGACAACGGCCAGCACCCAGTCGCCGACGTCGAAGGGGTGCTTCACAAATAAGAAGATGCATGAGTTGAAGACCTCCTGCGCGGTAGCCGAGAAAAGCCACGACATGGACAGCAGCGTCGAACCCAAAGTGGCCAGCACTGAGTTCGAAGAGGGCGCCAACATGCCGACGAAGATCACGACGACAATAATCAGGCACAAGAACAGAAGCAGATGATGGAGCTTCATGATCGCGCCATCCACATCGAGCAAAGACCGCGCAATCGCCTTGCCCTCGCGGTTGATCGCCACAACATTGGTCTTCATTTCCTCGAGGCCAATGTCGCCGCTTCCATCCTTGTCAAGGATGTCAAACATGTACAAAACCTCCTCTCGGCGATCCTCACCAAGAACGCTGATAAGATCCTGATAGGTCAGGACATCAGAATCCTCCATCACGAGCGACTTCCAGATGCGCTCAGCCAAGATTGCCGAAGTCTCCTTCGACGACAGTGCGTCCTTGACTGTCTTGGCAACAGGAGGCTGTTTGTCCATACCGCCGACATCAGTGACCAGTTTGCTCATGTTCTTGGCGGCGTGAGACACGGCGTTGCTGACCTTCTTAAAGCCCTTTGACTTGGCCTTCTCGCCGCGGCGCTGGGCACGCTCGAGGTTATGGAAGTATAGCGCGCGGTCCTCCTCCTCGAACTCGTCCGAGTTGAACGGGAAAAACTGGTAGGCGCAGTTCAGTAAAATGACAAGCGTGTTCTTGGCCTTCTTGTGCTCCTGGATGCGCATCGACATGCGCGTGCGGTGGAAGTTGGTGGACAAGAAGTACATGAAGATCTGCTCGCACAAGAATACAATGGCCGACACAAGGAAGGCCACCAGGATGTCCTGGATGATTTTCTGCCAGTGAGGCATCTTGCTATCGTGGTTCGCATCCTTGTTATCGTTCAAGATCGGCGAGAATGTGATGAACGAAAGGAACGTCCACAAAAGAAGCATGATCGGGAACTCAAGCGCGACAAACATGTTGACGTACTTGAAGAAGCGCGGCGCGAACACGGTGATGATCAGCGCGAAGAACTCCGGCATATAGTGCGCCAGCGCCTTCGAAATGAACAGCGCTGCCCACACAACCTCGAGCCAGATGAAGATCCACATCACGCGGGTGCCGCCGAGCTGCATGTCGCGGTTCTCGAAGGCGCCCACAGCAAGCGGAATGAAAAGAATGATGGCCAGCGGAAGCCACCACGTAAACATGCGGATGACGAGGGATGCGTTCGTGATGCGGTTGTACCATCCGCGCAGCCACTTGATCTTCGCAGACGTCTTTGTGTATTTGCGGAGCCGCCGGCTGCGCGCGAGGTTCTCGTGGTAGCCCTTGCGGCGCGACATGAGCGACGAGTCCGTTGAGATGCCTGCCGACGAGCTCACCTCGGCCGCCATGTCGCCGACGGGCACCATGGATTCGCCGCTGCTGTGCTCGGGCTCCTCGAGAATCGTGTCAAGCAAGTACTGCGGGTCCTGTTGCTTCTTGGCAAGCTCCTCGGGCGTCTCCTCCTTGTGCTCGTCCTCCTCTTTGTGCTCCTCGTCGCTCTCCTCCTTGATGTGCGACGATTCCTGGTGCGACCGGCGGCCCGCGCCAGGCATGAGCGAACGCAGGCTTTGCGTGAATCCGTGCGAGCGCGTGGACCGCTGGCCCTGCGACATGTGTGATGCGTGAGTGGCTTGCGTTGGATGCCTGTTTAATGCTGGAAATTCGTGGGCGGTGCGCAAATCCGCATTCGAGTCCGCGGCAAGACTCGAGTATGGCGGCGCGGTTGGGAACCCCGTGTGAAGTTCTGGGTGCGATTCTGGGTCTGTGCCGGCCGCGGCGGCCGCCGGCACGGGCCGCTGCGGCTCGTTCATGGCGCCGGGAGGGGTGCCGAACCGATAGGTAGCGTCGTCGGAGGCGCCAAGAGAGTCGTTGGATCCTCCTCTGTTCATTGCTTTTTCCGATCACGCAACGCCTGCGCCTGGGGAATTGGCAAGAGGAAAAAAGTACCTCAGAACAGATCTAATTCAGACTGCCGAAATGATACGCACGGTGATGCATGTTAAATTGGTTTTTGTATGACTTAAGCAAGCATGATGACGCAGCAGGCCGTAGGGGAAGGCCGGGGGCATGCATAAAGCTCAATTGGAAGCCCGCCGCAAGCGCTTGGATTAGGCGCTCCGCAGCATGTCAACGAGCCCCGGCGGCTCTCGCCAGATATGCTCCCAGCGCGGTGCGCAGCTTATTTAGAAGATCTGCTGGAAAGGGGCTGTGTGCAGTAACCTCAGCCCACGTTCGGCGATTAGGACACGATCCGCCACTTGTGCAGCAGCGCAAGAAGCAGCGCAAGACGGCTTCTCGCGCTGCAAACCGCTCTGAAAAAAAGTGGCCACCGTGCTATCGTGGCGGCTTTTTTTAGCCATTCTGTGCAGATTGCTCGCCCCGCGGTAGGGGTTCGCGTCATTTCGCGCCCGGCCGCTGACGCGTCCGCGCCGTTTGGCAGAGCCGCCGCTGCTGACGCCAGCCAGCGCGCTAGGTTAGGGTTGCGGGCCATTTTCTCCCGGGCTCGCTAAGGAGGCCCATGCCGTGACAGTGGGAGGAGAGGCAGGCAAGGAGGATGCAAGTATGGGGTCACGTGCCGCAAAAATACACGCACCGCCCTCTTAAGAGTTTTTCCTCCAGCCTCAACGCTCTTTCTCTACTAATGCGAGCTCGATCCCAAATGGGTGAGAGCCTATGAGAATAGTTGGTCACACCAGCTAGGCGCGCGCAGCCCGGTTGGCGGCAAGGCAGAAAGCGTGGCAGAAAAGCAGAATGGGGAGGATTTAACAAAATCAAGGCAATAGACTACTGAGGATGTATATGCAGGACCAAAATTTTAGGAATTCTTCGTTTATGACCTGTTCTGCTTCTGCTCCGTATGCCCACGCCTCGTCAATCTGCTGGGTGTGCTTAGCTGGTTTGACTGTCTACGCTCATAGAAACGTGTTCCGCTGCTCCCGTTTGTTGTGGAGTGCGCAGGAAAGCTTGAATGATGATTGTGTTACCCGAACTAAATTTTTGAGATTCAAAGATGATCGAAAATCACTACATGCACCACCGTCTGACCTCTTTTCTACGCACACGCTTCAGATGGAGTTTCGGGCCACTCTGCTAGTATAGACTTATGAGATTCCGGGTGGAATCTGGCAGAACCATAGCCGCGCAACGTGCAAGCTTGGCCGTTTGCGTTTGCCGTGGTACTGCTGAAGACGGAGATTGGTTCAGTGATGAAAAAGTAATTTCAGTTCTGCTTCTGACCACAAATCGTGAAGAAGCCAAAATACCAAAGCTCTAATTTTCTTCTGAGTTCCATCTCCGTCCGCTTAAGTATGTTTAGGTTTACTGTATTTAACTAACGGAGCTCAAGTCTGATATGTTGTAGCGTCTCTGCTTCCTTTGTCTCGTAATGAAGTAGGACGCAATTGATAGTTTTGAGTTCAGTCTGAGCGTCAGTCTGAGCGTCGGCATGAGCTCATGAATTGTCCGTTCCCTTGCTAGACCATTGGTGTGCGCATTGCCTAGGTAATGCCGCCCACCAAGCTTATGCGATGTACGCTTATCAGAGCGATTCTTATGCAGATCTCAATTCAGCCTTGCTCGCATCGCAAACTGCTGCAATCAGCATCCATGCTATCGTGCTGCCATGTGAACCGGTGGGCACAATAACAATGCAGTGAAGGCCGCCGTAAGAGCCAATAATCAGTAGGCATAGTCACTAGGTCGCAAAACATGCAGGAGTATATGAAATTTTTGTGCGAAAAGTCTTAGCACAACCTTTAACAGTTAATTGATTGTTTTGTATTTCAGTTCAGTGATGTGGTGATAGACACGGTTGTAAACGAGTGCGGCTTGTTTTGTAGTGTGATGAAATACGTTATACCAATATGTAGTAGCAATTAAAGGGTGGTTTGTTTACGAAATGAGAAGGCGCCAGCAGCAACTGATACGAGATTGCCTGCTTGATTTATAATCAGCCGAGAATCTCGACGCAAGCTTTATCTCCACTATCCGGCTGCTCGAGGGATGCGGCAATTCGGAGAAAGTAAGCCGGGATGCGGCTGGGACCATTTATAAAGGATTTGAGGATATGTAGGGCTGTTCTAGAAGTGCGGCGGCCGCGGTCGAGAATTCCGAAGTTTAAACCTGAGCAAGTATGCGCGTGAAACTGTAATTTTTACTCGGCACAGCCTCGCCACCCCATTAGATTAATTTTCGACGAATGGCGGCCTGTAGCGAGACGCCTGCTGATTTCTGCAGGCGCAGGCTATCGTGTAACGTATCGGCTCAATAACGGGCCGGGCCCGTGACCAATGGCGCGGCAAGCAAACACAACACGCTCAGCTGCTCTATCTAAACTAGTGTTTCTCAACTGGGAGATTGGTATCAGTACACCAGGGCTAGGGCACCTGCCCTGGACCGCCGAGCGCTTATCGTAGCCGCTTTCGTACGGCGCTTCCTTCACCGGCACTCTGGTTTAATTGTTCTCGCACGAACGCAGGGCCGGCGCCGAACCTTCCGATGGCGGAATATGGGATGGCCCGCATGGAGCTTACCGACGCGTTCTGGAGCACTCTGTCCTACACATTGGGCTGCGCGTCGGTGCTTATCTGGCTGTGTGCACAGATGCCGCAAATTATGAAGAACTGGCGGCGCAAAAGCGTGGACGGCCTGAGCATCGGGTTCCTGGTGGCGTGGGTGGCCGGCGACGCCACAAACCTGCTTGGCTGCCTGCTCACGGGCCAGCTCGGCGTGCAGGTTCTGCTCGCGTCGTACTACTGTGTTGTGGACCTTGTTCTCGGCCTGCAGTTCTGGATGTTCCGAAACAACGTTGTGGTCGAGGTGCTGGACGGATTCGACCCTGCGCAAGCGAGCTTCATTGCGAACTCGGATCTTTGCGACAACTCGAACTCGACGTACCGACCGGGCCACCGCAGCCAAAGCAGCGGCTCCATTGCCAAAGCAAGGGACCGCATTGCGGCAATGCTCTCGGCGAGCCTTGTTGGCTCGGCGGCCCGCGCGTCGGCGGCGCCCGTCGGCGTGGCCGATGCCGCCGCGGGCCCGGCGCTGGACTTCGGGTTCTTCGTCGCGTACTTCTCAATGGTCATGTACGTGACGTCGCGGTGGCCGCAGATCTGGCACAACTTCGAGCGCAAGTCGACGACAGGCGTGTCGATGCTGCTGTTCACGAGCGCGTTCATGGGGAACCTCACGTACACGCTGTCGATTGTGCTGTCGCCGCAGTGCGTGGGCGAGCACGCGCAGACGCGCGCATTTCTCGTGAAGGAGCTGCCGTACATCGTGGGCGCGGCCGGCACAATGCTGTTCGACTGCATTATTCTCGGGCAGTGGTACTACTACCACCGCATAATGTCGCCGCACCGGCGGCGGTCGACGGCAGTGCTGGACCGGATTTCACGCCCGTACCTTGGGACGCCGCCCGTGTCGCCGCCGGACGAGATAATAATTCGGCCGCCCGCGCGCGGCATTCCGCGCAAGACGGCACAGCCGCCGCGCCGCTACACGCGGGTGGGGCGCGCCGACAAGACGCCGCTGCTGCTGTCGCACCAGTCCGTCTACGGCGGGAGCGCGGACGTGGGTGACTACCTATGAAGCCGCCAGCGCTGTAAAAACCGCCTGCGAGGCGATACACGAGCCGTGGCTCTAATTATTTATTATATGTTTAGCAATTGATAGACGGGGGGAGCCGAGCAGTGCCAAAGGTAGACTTAAGTGCATGTGTTGCCGATGATATGATGCTGTTCATTGTTCGATATGTGCCTTTCCTCGGGTTGTTCAGAGCAGAGGGCGGTGTTACTTAGTGGTGTCCAGCTGATTCACGACTGTTAACGGGCAAGCCTGTGCTAACATTACTGTGATAGTGCTTCTTAGATCGTTCAGAATGTTCAGAGCAGAAAGCAGTGTTAGGTAGAGGTGGCTGCGTTTGCCGCGGCCAGTAGCGAGCGCAGCAAAAACCATAATGATCCGAACACAGTAATTGTGCTGCCCGACCGCGGTTCAAAAAAGTTTCAAAAAAGTGACAACAGTCGTTCTTAGAATTTAACACAAAATGGTCGTCGATTTTGGAGCCAAAAAAACGCGGTTCCGGTGAGGCTCGAACTCACGACCTCTCGATTGCAGCAATACGGAATGAATCCCGAATTTAACAGTCGAACGCGCTAGCCAATTGCGCCACGGAACCCTGCGATTTTGCGACGACCGCTAGGCCATCTCGCTGACTTCTAACTGCAGGGTTGATACGATGGTATAAGACCACCCAGGCAGTACCAGAGCACTAGAAAAGGCAAAAGATACGACGTAATGTGCAGACTCGCGGCGTGAGAAAACGAAATTAAGACACCGCGGATAACTTTGAGCAAAGAAATGTGCCGAACGCATGGCGCACAGACGTCACAATGCCAAGGGCACTAGGAGGTCAAACCGAACCTGAGACCCAAACCAGCGAGTAAAAGCGCCCGCATTCAGATACACAGCACGCATCCCTCGTAGAAATCACGAGCACCGTGCAGAGCCCGCGGCGGCCCCGCTACGGCCCTTAAATTGACGCCTGTGGGGGCCGCGGCCGACGTGCCGCGACGCGCGCGCCTTAGTCATGCCTCACGTACGCCGCGCGAGGATGCGTGCGTGTCAGAACACAACCTCCAGTTTCCAGCCCCAGCCTGAACCAATGTCGATCTACGCGGCGTCGGTGTGCCGAAGGAAGGGCGGCGTGCTTCTGTCGCGGCAGTTCGTGGAGCTCGGACCCGAGCGCGTGCACGAGATGCTGTCCGTGTACCCGAAGCTGCTGCGCGCGGAGTCGCAGCACACGACGCTCGAGGAGGGCGGCTACCGCTACGTCTACGAGCCCGTGGACGAGCTGTACGTCGTGCTGGTGAGCGACGCCGCGAAGAGCAACATTCTGCAGGACATCAAGACGCTGCGGCTGCTGGCGCAGCTCGTGAAGCAGCTTGCCGCGCCGGGCGGCAGCGCCGTCGACGAGAAGGACGTGCTGAACGCGACGTTTGCGATCATCGACGCGTTCGACGAGGTCGTGACGATGGGCTACAGCGAGAACCTGAGCGTGGGGCAGGTCGAGACGTTTCTGCGCATGGAGAGCCACGAGGAGAAGATCCAGGAGATCATTGAGCGCAACAAGCAGCTCGAGGCGGCCGAGGAGCGCAAGAAGAAGGCGAAGCAGCTCGAGCTGCAGCGCAAGGCGTCGGCGCATTCGCCGAAGTGGGCGGCGCCGGACGCTTTTGGCAGCAGCAGCGGCGGCGCGGGCTTCGGCGAGCCGCTCGGCGCGCCGGCGAGCCAGCCCGTGACGCAGTTCGACGCGCCGAGCCCGAGCCCGGCGCCGCTCACAAGCTCG
>JAKUBX010000017.1:0-121446 GCA_030566975.1 Entelexis potacharoeniae
CCAGCGGGCCCGTGCGCTGCGACCAGTCCGGCTCGGGCGCGTCCATGCGCCGGAACGGGCGCTCGCCGCCCATCGGCGGCGGCGGGCCGAAGTCAGCCGGGCCCGAGCGCTTCGTCCAGTCGAACTCGGGGCCGCCGAAGCCGCCGCCCATGCGCGGGCCCTTCTGCTCAGCAACCTGCACAGACAGGTTCCGGCCCAGCACGGCCTGTCCCGACAGCGCCACGGCCTTCACAAGCCCGTCGCGCGTCGCGAAGTCGATGTACGCGGCGCGCACGCGGCCGTCGTCGCCCTTCGGCAGCCGCATGCTCTCGATCTGCAGCCCATTCTGCGTCTCGAAAAAGGTGCCGAGCGCCTCCTCCGTGATGTCGTAGGGAACATTGCCAATGCGCGCCGTGAAGGGCGGCACGTCCGGCACCGGCGCGCCCTCCGTCGTGAAGCCGCCGCCGGTCGACCAGCCGCCCGTGCGCGGCGCGCCCGCGGCCGCGCCGCCGGCCGACGTCAGGAGCGTCGGCAGCTCGAGCTCGTCGTCCCCCCAGTTTGTGGGCGCCTCGTTCTGGTGCTGGGTCAGGAAATCGCCCAAATCCAGGGTGACCTGCTTGTTCTTCTTGGGTGCCATTTCGCGTGCACAGATTCGTGAGCAGTGAAAATTTCGAGGCGGCTCGCCAGGGCACCCACGGGCCCTAAACCAGGGTCGTGCTGGGAGCGCTCGGCCTGTGGCCGGCGCCGCCGGCCCTCGGCATACATGCCGGCGCCATGGCGCGCGGCATAGAACCGAACTCACAGCGGCGAGTTTTGCGCGGCCCGCCACGCGCGCGCTGCTGCGCTCGGACGCAGGCAAACCCAGGCGCTGCGTCGTCTTTAGATGATAACGGTCCCGCGGGGCAAGGGCTCGCGCTGGGCCCGCGCTGGGCCCGCGCTGGGCGGCGCACTGGGCTGCCTTACAGCGGGCGGCGGCAAGCGCAGATAGGTTTGGCCGCGGCGGGTCCAGGGCCCAAGGCCCCAAGGCTGGGCGCGTCATTTGGGGCGCGGCGTCACGATACGGGAACTCGTCCATGTGGGGCAATGCATTATTGTAGTGCAGCGGGGGGCGCATGCGCCGAGGACCCGCCCCCGATAACGCGCAATTGGCCTCTAGCACTCTACAATGGGCACTCCAAGCATGATGACCCGGCTGCACAAACCCTAATCGTGTTGCACAATCGAGATGGGAGACGCGCCGTTACCGGTGCGCGAAAACGCGCATTCGACAGGGCCAGAAAGATGCAGGCCGCGCGCGCTTTCACAAGCCTGCTGCGGCGCCGCCCGTGCACGAAGCGCTATCGAGACGCGCACTCGGCGCCCGCGCGCTGCGAACGCACGGCTTGGCGCTCCCCCGCCGAGGGCACTGCGGGTTAGTCACCACCGTCCGAATGCAAGCTAAGAACGCCCGACCCATGCCAAATTCGACCCGCGCCTGAGTCAGCGCGCGCGGTGAACAGCAAGCACCGCTGTGGCTAGGTGTGTGTTTAATCTGCGGCGCGCCTGAGGGTTTGGGCACGGGTCTTACAGATGCTCTTGCCAAGGGTGCGTGAAACGCATGACGCACCCGCCGCGGTGGGGCAATACGCCGGAATCCGTGTGGAGGCCGCGCGTGCGTACCGTGCGGCACAAATGGTCTTTCTTTTGGCCGCGCAGAAGGTCACGATGCACCAACTCCGGCAGCCTTCCCCACTGATCGCCCTCGCCCTTACCGATCACTGTCAAGGGCGGTAATGTGGCTAGCGAGCGCATACTCAATGGCCGCCCAGAATGGCTCGTGGTTAGGGGCAAGGGCGCGGGTCGGCCTCTTGACCCACGCCCATAGGCAACCACCTAGAGTTCTTCACCCGCCGCAACAAGCCTGCGAACGCAACGTGCTGCATTTTGCCACAGATGGACGGCGTTTCCTCCGAGGCATCCCTCCGGGTGTCCTTGTTCACGAAGTACGGGCAGCTCCAGATGTGGCTGCTCTCGCGCATCGTCTGGTACGTGGCCATCTTCTACCTTGTGACGCTTGTCGCATTCGCAGTCTTGCGCCTGTTCACCGGAATCAGCATCAAGCGCATCGGCTACTTCAATCTGCGCCACATTGTGCTCACGCCGAAGCAGGGCGTCGAGATCCGCATTGGCAAGCTCGGCCTGTCCCCGCACAGGCCCACCGTCGCCAGACCGGGCCTCTTCACCTTCCTTGTTTCGAATCTCGAAATTGTGCTCGACCTAGACACCATAATCAAGCACGAGCCCGAGGCCGAGGTGGCTGCCCTCCAGAAGCGCCAGGAGGACCAGACCATGGCTGCCAGTGAGCTGCAGGCCCCGCATCCGGCCGACGACGGCCCCGAAGCGCAGCGTAAGCGCAGCTCGGTCAGTGGAGCCGACCCCAATGCGCCGGCCAGTGCGCCGAGCGCCGCAGATCCTAGCGCAAGCGAGCCTACCGCGGATGCGCCCGCTGCTAATGGTGAAAATGCCCCAGACCAGGCCAAGCCCGCGGCCGACCGTGCGTTTACGCGTGGCATTCCCATCGTGCCAAAGAAGTCACACGCATTTAAGATTCTTAAGTGGCTGATCCAGACCCTACGCGTGTTCGACGTCCAGATGGTCTCCACAGCCGTGGCATTCACGGGCCTGAACTCCACCATCGCGACCGCCATTAATCTGCGTGTTGACATGCGCAAGACGCGCAACGTCAAGGCCAGCAACTTCAAGGGTACGCTCGACACGTACAAACTTAGTGACCATGAGCTGCCCCTCAACGCGAAGCTGCACATCACCGACGTCTACGCGGCCGAGTCGCTCGAGGACGAGTCACCGTGGCAGGTCTTCGAGGACCTCAAGTTCGATGTTTCAGGTGTTCTTGACCTCAAGGAGATGTCCATCAAGGAGATCGGCGCCCAGCTCCATGCCGGCCGCTTCCAGCTCGACGTGGCCCACCTCATCGAAATGCTTGATAAGGTAAAGGCCATGCGACAACAAAAGATACCCCACAACGAGCCTCCTGTAGCGACTAAAGAGCGTGGCGCCTCCGACGAATCGGCTGCTGACGACAGTGATGACGACAGCAAGGCTCAGCAGGCTAAGATTCTTAGCACTCAGGACCACCAGCGCATGGTCAAGTTCGCCATGATGATGCTGCATCTCGTGAACAGGTTGCAACTCACCCTCGGTGCCCTCGAAGTGTTGCGTGTGCCGGTGCTGCGTGACGCTAAGGACCCTATATACTTCGCCATGTCAATGAAAGACTTCAATCTCGATCTGAGCCGCATGAACCCATTCTCAAGTGGATTCAAGCTCCTCTACGACGAGGGAGATGTTGCTCACCAGGCCATCTTGACTGTAGCTAGCCTCACGGCTGGTATTGACACGGGTAGTGAGCAGGAGGAGATCTTCTATGTGCCCATGCTCACATCGCTAAGTCGTGGCAACATTTTTGCTAAGACCTTGCGGTTCGTTCAAGATGACAACGGTGACCTTCGTAATGAGAGCACTGTCCGCTCACGCTGGAGCTTCCATTCACCTAACCTATCCATCGAGCAAAGGCAACTGGCCACTCTCATGCGTGTCATTCTCTCTCATGTAGCACACTCAGAAGAGAAGAAGGCGAAGGGGGGCAAGAAAAAGAAGCAGTTCGAAGCGGAGTCTCATGCGGACACGGAAGAGGAACGTATTAGAAAATCTGGCAAGATCACAATCCCCTTCGCGAAGTCTCTGCCTAAACTGGACCTCGACTTTACGGTCAGTGATCCAGCACTACGCCTGGTGTGCGACTCGCAACCTAAGTGCGAAGATGCCATGTTCGTCTCTTCTTGCCAGCGCATGTACGCATCAATCACGTCGCGTCATCACCCGGAGACTGACACTTATAAAGCACAGCTAAGCTGCGAAACCACTGGAAACCAGATATGGTACCGCAGTGCAGCGGTGCCTCGCTTTGATGTTTCCGAATCGGAATCTGCGTCATTAACCGTCAAGGCTCGCACTTCTCCATACTTAGAAGTCGAAGTTGATGGTGCTCATACTGGTTTCCATGTCACCGCGCTTCACCATGAAATCTTCTACGCGATTGGTTTGCTTCAGCGTACTATCAGCCGACCAATTCACGCTTTCCGCAGGGAACATCCGAAGCCGCCCACCGTCGAGGGCCCGAAGGATTTCCCTTACGATCAACCACCCGCTCCAACGACCGAGGTCAAGGTCGGGCCCTTGCGCAAAATACCCTCTTCTATTACCCGCATGCGGTTCACTATGGATTCCTCAAGCGCTTCGTTTGCAACAAACCACTTCCGTGACCAATCCAACGAGATTATGGGTCTCATGTTCTCTACTGATCATGTCGAGGTAACTTACAACACGAAGCTCACGGAAATGAACATCAATACATCGTCCGATGGACGCCGCGTTGCTGTGAAGGGTGATAATATTGGGCTTTACAAGCTGGACAAAATGTTCCTAGACCCATCGCGTCGCGACGATGAGCTCATTGCTCGCAACACAATCTGTTTGATTCCGACGTTAAAGGCTGATGTCATGACACACTCTAGTTTCATGTCTTCTGTCAAGTTCTCTATCACTCCGCGCCTCAAACTTGCCCTGAATATCAATCTGATTTTGGCATACTCCGTTGTTCGTGAAGCACTCGACCTGGCTCGCGGAGCGCACCATGACCTTGATTCTGAAGCCGAACGAAAGGATCTCGAGGAACAGGATGCCAAGGCTGAACAAAATAACAAGTCTGAAGAGCCCACGAAAGTGAAGGAGCAACAGCCCGCTGATACACGTGGTGAGGTCTACACAACTGAGGCCTTGCTTGCCCGGGCCCTTATCAAGATTGATCTGCCTAGCGATGATCAGGTAATGATTGAACTGTGCACAGCCCGCGTCGTCAGTGACTGGATGTCGAACCCAACGTTGCAGGCGGAGTCTCTGCGCATGTTCTCTGAGCACCCATTCCAGCGTGGCGCTTGGTGTGTGGTCATGTCCCTTCTGAAATTGAAGGCAGAGTTCAATGTCTTGTATCCTGAGCTTCAAGATAAGATTAATCTTGACCTTGATGGGTTCCGCATCAATATTCCCTACAAATTCAAACTGTACCGAATCATTGATAACGGAATCACCTTGGGCAAGGCAATCAAGACGCTTCTTTTGCAGACAAAGCTTCATAACACCACCTTGTTCCTAGACCCCAAGGTTATCAAGGAAGTTCCGAATGTTCCTCGGACACGTATCCGATCGAAACAGTTGCTCGTCTCTCTTGAGGATGACTATTTCGAGTCTGATTTGACTCTGATTATGCTTGTGCAACAGCAAGCTTCTGAGTCGCGTAGACATAAGACATACGAGTTCGACCGCAAGGTGAAGCACATGCTCAGAACTGGCTTAGAGCAGTTGTCTGATCAGTCAAAGCGGAAGCTTGCCAATCCTCATCACAAGCATACGTTCTCGTTCAACCCTGACAACTCTCAGAGTGACAGCGAGCACTTCAAAGACGCCCCGCAACCAGAAGACAAGGAGACTCATACTGCAAACTCACCCACGCCTACGCAGCATAGGAATGACCACAACACATTTACCGCCGCTGTGCAAGATGGTGTAGACCACGTCGCAGCAGGAGTACGGCACAGGACAACGCAGGTCTTCCATGACGCTCCTAGCTCAGCGCGTGGCACACCGCCTGCACACGACTGGACGAGAAAACAGGAGGCTAGTATGGCTATTGGGCACACTCTGCAGCATATCCCGAAAAAGAGAATCGAGGAATTGTTACATACGGGAATGGAGCTTGGGGTTCCCGCTTACGATGATGACGAGGTGTTGAAGAATGAGACATGGATCGATTTCTGGTCAAATCCTGACTTCGAGGCTTTCCGCAAGCTTCCCGTTCCTCTCGAGAATGGACAGCCAAGTAATATGAATGTCGCCGAAGCAAGAACTGCTTTGCTCCATGACTTCAACCGCATGTGGATAGATGTCATAACACAGGCACGGTTGACGCAGCACCTCGGAGCTCAGAGAACTCGGAACGAGGTCGTAGTTGACGAGATGAACCCAGACACTTGCAAAGAGGAGCGTATCGTGGGATACTCACAGAAGCCTTTGTTATTCGCCGTTGACTTCAGAAAACTTGACCTTACAATTTCGAAAACAGAGCATGGTACGAACGAGAAGCTGCATAAATTTCTGCACGACATTGGAAAAGGATTGCCTCTGGACACTCAGTTCTCAATTCTTGTGCCTCTTTTCATTGACCTTAAAGCTCAAGGGGGCTTGAACGTCAAGGTGAAAGACTTCCCTCTGCCCGTTCTGAACTTCCCCCCTCTGGCACGCAACCAAGATCCGTCGAATAACTGTGCATTGCGAATCAGAGGTAATTTGATTGTCACAGAGCAGATGATGCAGTCCAGAAAGAGCATTCGTAAGTTGTTCGTGCCTCTAAAGCCTCTGATCAAGGCGGACCGTAATAAGGCTGGCCCTGACGTGCTCGAAGTACACCGAACCCTCACTCCTATCAAAACATTCACAGATCTCAATGTAAAGGTGGAGAGTACATACCCAACACGTTTCTGCTGGTGCTCAGCGTACAAGCCTGGGTTTCACGGGGTAGGTGAAGGATTCTCAGGGTTCAGCAAACCGCCTATAGACCCCTCGCCTGTGCTCGGCTTCTGGGATAAGGTTCGCTTAACTTTGCATGCCAGGTTCAGGTTCGATCTTCCTAAGTCGCCCCTGTGTCTTATGATGAAGGCTGGCAAAAGTCCGTACACTCTGCTGAGTGACGACAGTGGTTTCATATTCATGTGGCGGAAAAATACGAAGGTTGAGCTCAATCCGAATGATGATCCGAAGAGTTTGTTCGTCTTCACATCTGATAAGTTCCAACTCATCGTTCCCGACTATATGAAATCCGAAAACGAGTACCTACATGCGACACCATGGGTGCGGTCATTCCCTATTCGACCGAATTATGATAACATTGGACAACCGGAAAAGGTAGTGTTTGATCTGTGTCAACAGACTACGTGGAAGCTAGGAATGATGTTCCAGAAGCCAGACGAAGAGTCTCGGTACACCAACGGTAAGCACTGGCTCACGGGACGTGACTCGGACTTCAAGCCCCATTATGAAGTGCAACTGTCAATGCCTGAATTCATTGATAATGTTGAAACGTATGATGCGTATCGCGGGTTCCGGTCGGATTTTATTCATATGGCTATTAGTGTCACCACAACCCCTGTGGCTGTTTCTAATGATGTGCCGTTCTGTTCTGGTGATGACGCTGGCAAGGGGCCCAAGAATAGCTGCTACCTGTCACCAGGAGTGTTACATCATTTTAAAGCTTGGAAGGATCAATTCCGAAGCGAACAGTGGCCTCCCATCAAGACAGGCTCAATGTTCCCGGACCCAGTGCGTGTTCGTTCCAACAATCGAACGTTTGGTACTGCGCTGAGCACTGCACAATACCAGATCGCATTGAACCCGCTGGATATATCTTTCTTCCACCAGTTGGGTTCGCACAAGGTCTCGCAAAGTCACTCTCGATCAACGGGCCTGAAGGGAAAGATTGATAGCTTTGTTTTGGATATTCACACGCGTCGCGAGCCTCCATCTCCCGCTATACTGGGCGTGCATTTGCATGGCCAGAGGAGGTGGCGCATGAGGACGTATCTAGGTGAGGTTGATCTGAAGAATGTTGCGGTTCGTGTTGTGGAGGCGAAGTTGCGTACTCAAAATACCAAAGCCGCATTGAAAGCCCTAAACGCTGATGACGACTATGATGATAGTGATGATGGTAGTGACACAGAGAGTTCCACTACCACTGGCAACGACTCATCCTCACAAGAGCCATCTACCCATGCAAACGGACAACAAAGAGTCTATGGACCGCGTTATATCGCGCATGACTATTGGGTTGATGCTAACGACTATACTGAAGTTGGCCAAAGACATCGGTCGCATTCTCGTATCTCGACTGTCAAGGTTTATCCACTTCTTTACACGCCGCGATTTGGTTATCTCCGGAGGACCGACTTCAGCACGAGCGCTGTACATATCGATAGCGACACGGGTGAGGTTGTCCAGAAGTTTGGTGATGTCATTGTGCATGATTGCAAGCTGAGCGCGGAACGGCCAGATCGCATTCACGCTAACCTGCTCGCTGGCAGAAGGTCAGATCTCGTTTCACGTATGAGCGACTTCAAGGCTTCTCTAGAATCCCTTGATGGTGAGCCGTCACAGAATGCGGGTGTCAGGCAGCGCAAGAAGCAGTTGAAGGAACTTCTTGCTATCGGGGAGCTGAATATCTCTGTCTTGTCTAATCAGATTGAAAATTATTTGGAGCGTGCCAAACTCGAAGACGAGCGCTTGGAAAACATCAAGGAAGCGATTCGAAAGGACCTTGAATCATATGTCTATACTGATAAAGGTCGAGAGAGGGTCAGACAGGAATTTGAAGATCCTGAGCATGAGCAAGAATTCGGTGCATATCAAGGAGTCTATGAAGAAGGGGACGTGAACGACGAAGAAAAGGCAGATTCTGGTTTGAACACGTTCATCAACCGATTTATTTTCCACGCCGTGCATTTAACGTGGGATAACAACGTTCGCGACCTGATTTACCGCCTTCAAGTATCATGGGCTGAACGCAAGGAGCTCGAATACGTCCGCTTGCGACGTGCTGTTCAATATCTCGAGGACCTGGTTTCTAAAGCTGAATCCCAGGCTTCCGAGGAGGAGGAGGAACATCATTGCGTTCCGATGGAAACAAAGGACAGCTCTCAACGACGGTACTCCAAAGCTTACAATAAAGAAGATGGTGATTCTAAGGGTGTTACAAGCATCTTCGACAAGCTTCAAGAGGTCAATGAGGGTGAAGAAGCTCAAAGAGATCATTCTATTGTATTCATGACACCCCGCATTCAACTTGTTTCTAAGCTCGATCCCAACAAATGCGTGCAGTTGCTGGCGAGGGATGTCGAAGCACAAATCGTTGACACCTACAGTGAGATTGGATCCACGGAGATAGACGATAAGATAGAGCGGAGATATGCCGTTCTACTCAATCAGGCTAGATTCTTCGTCCTTGGCGAGGAGGATATTCAGCAGACTGGCGTGGAAGCGCTATGTCTTGAGCAATATTCTGGCGAAGAGCATGACAATAAGTCTCTATGGCCACCTTGGCTTGGACTCGAGCTATGCTACGAAGCGAGACATTTCCGGGAGTTCATGATCATTCGCGCTCCTTCGTTTGGTGTGCGGTACTACCAACCGAATGAATTGCATATTTCCTCTAAACGTGAGGGCTCGGATAGTGCAGAAGCTGCTGTTCAAGTTAGTAGCGACGACAATTCAGCTGATGATGGTGACGTGGAAAAGGGCGAAAAGGCTGCGGAGCAGATTATTGAGGGCCCTGGTGACGCAGGCACTAAGCCGAAATCAGAAACAGCAAGCACTGATGACGACGATAAGAAGAAAAACAAATCAGCTATGGCCCACCTTATCGTTGATGCACCGCAGCTTGTTGTGTCACTTGACAGCCAGCAAATGTATGCCCTTTACATGATTTTTGTGGACCTCCTGACTTATCAGGATCCTCTGGTGAAGCGTCGCGAGGAAGCAATTAATCGTGTTTATCTCATGAGCGATTTCTCAGGCGAATATCGCCCATCATTGATGCCAATTGAACTTTTGCAGAAGGATATTCGTTCTCTGTACACCTTGCAGGAACAGTTGCAAGTGAAGCTATTGCATGAAAGCGAACAGTCTACCAAGGAACGTATTCATCTTATGCGTTTGGATCGGCAAATAACGCGACGAACGACGCGATTGCTCGTGCTGATGCGTGCATTCAAATCCGCTTTGAGGAAAAATATGCATACTGAAGTGCAAATGCTAACGAGATGGTCGCTCTTGGCAGAAAACGTTGTTTGCGAGGTCCTTGCGGAGTCAGGCGATCCCATTGTTGAGACGTTCCTGCACAAACTGCATTATTCAAAACTCAGTGGAGAAATGGGCAGCTTCAACTACACTTCTGTTGGTGGTATATACTCGCGCAACATGCTTCCCAACGCCATATATTCTCAGGTGTTGGCTAGCTACGAGGATCCGGAGACTACAAAACCGCTGCGCGATGCGCTTCGAATAAGATGGACGATGCTTGACCGCGTTGGTGGTATTCCAGTGTTGGATGGCGTTGACGTGCTTTTGAAGCCACTTCACATTCAACTGGAGCAGACGATGGCGGATAAGCTACTTGATTTTGCATTTCCAGTCAAGCAAAGCCACCAAGACCATGACAATAAGCAGAAAGAGGGAGAACTCAGTGACGAAGAAGGTGATGATTACGGTGAAAGCGATCAAGGCAGTTCTGCTGGTTCGGACGTTACCCTCACCGACGACGAGGACTCCAACGCCGAGGAGGCGCGCGAAAAGAGCAAGAGGAAGAAGCGGAAGCGCGGAGGCTTACTGCATCGCCTGCTCCACGGTGGCAAAGCGCAGGACAAGGCTGAGGTGGATGAGATGCTGAATCGCGCATCCAATTACTGGTCTATTCGGTCACTCAATATCCATCCCACGAAGCTTACCATATCCTACAAGGGCCGTTCAGCTCACAATCTTCTCGATTTGCAAAACTTAGTGATCCCGATGAAGCACATCATGTACGAAAACAAGATGTGGACCAAGATAGACGTGATTGAGCATTTGCGAAGCGAGGTTATCAAGACTCTTCTTGGGCAATCTGGTTCTATTATGAGCAACCGGCTGAGGAGGCACAAGACGCATACTGACCAGGATGACCGAGACCTGGGTCTAGATCGTTTGCTGTCCAAACATACGTCGAGCATGGCAACGCAGATGGACGGTGTCAAGAATTTAGTGGAACGGGGCATTGTTGACGACGAGAATCAGCGTGGAATCAGCAAGGCCAACTTAGAGGAAGTTCGGCATGACTCGATGGACCTGCTTATTCCCGAGCATCGTCTCAAAGCGTTGGAAAACCCGACGGCGTTATCTGCTCGAGAGATTAGCATTCGGAATCAACATCATCATCACGTCCCTCATCCTCACTTGCAGCTGCCACGCCACGGCAGCACGAGAAGCACCAGCAATGGCTCTCGCGTCGAATCGGCGGCGTCATCAATGCGTAACGGGTCCAATGCACCTGCGAGTCCCAGGCATTCATCGACATTCAAGGACTTCAATGCGGCACGTCAAGAACAGCCAGGGTCACCGAATCAGCTGCGCAAGCCGCAGAAGACTTCAACGACCAGCTCATTTTTCGGACGCCGACACAAAGAGCCGAAGGAGCCTAAGGATGATAACGCTAGCGAAGTTAGTGACTTCTCTGCCAAGTCCCAGCATTTGCTCGGAAAGCTGAAAAAGCAGTTTAGTTAGTTTTGGCGTGAGCCAGTCTCAGATCGATAGTTTTATGAACCTAGATGTTGCTTGAATTTAAGTGATAGAAAAAAAAGGCTTGAGTTATCAAGGATCGTCCGTTCCTCTCAAAGAGTACGATCACTTTCGCCAACCTAGCCTCTATCCCACTAGCCTTCAGCCCGCAGTCAGATCATAAAAAACAGTTAGTGAATAGAAAGTGAATTTGAATCATGCTCGTCATGAACATCAAAGCACAGGGCCATAGATAAATGGATTAGTGCACAGGCGTAACGCAAAGGAATACAAAAACATAGCCATTAAACGCCCTCAGAAACTGCATCTATTTGTTAGGTTTGCGTCGCTTGTCTGCCGACACTATATCCTTGCGCTTGCGCTTATCTTTACGCGCTTCCTCACTTCCCGAGCCTCCAGGCGAGGCCGCGGCAGGACTGGGCGCGACTGTGACATTACCGCTTGGCGAGCGGGCGGTGGCGTCATTAACTTCATTACTTTGAGCCACTCCGGGCGCGGCCAAGAGCTTTGGATCAAAGCCAGGCACGCTGCCGGTGCTCTTTTGGAACTTCAGATGGCTCATCATCTCAATTGAGAACTCGAGGCTTTTCTCCGCCTCACTCGCGCTGACTGGCGGCCTCAGCGCCGCGTCCAGAAGCGTCCATGTCGACTCACCGGGACCGGGAATGGGGTGTTTCCCGGGGAGGTCGGATATGTGATTCTTATACGACTTTCGGAGCTTGCGCTTCGTGTTCGTGACCGGGTCCTGGCGCGCGACCGAGTTGGCGAAATCACGCAGGCCATACAAGTCTATCAATGAGTCTGCGCCGGACGGCCGGCCCTGCGGGTAAGGCGATGGCACGAGGTAGAGCCCCGGGCTGTCGCTCTCATGCTCAGGCATAGTAACGCCCTTGCTTCGCGAAGATGAAAGGGCGTACTAGGGACTTGACGGCTGCGTCAACTCTGCCCTTGTGGCGCGCGGCTCGACACTAATTAAATAGCAGGCTGGCTACGATCTTGCCTCAGGCCGGGAGCTGACCGTATAGTGGTGCGTTTGTGAGTTCGCGGCTCCTCCAGCTTCGTTGAGACCGCCTCTTCTCCACCGAGGTATTATAATATAAATTATTAACCCACTCACATTTGGGAGGGAGGACCGCCGGGCCCAGAGGGCGCGGGTCACACTTAGCATTATCGTGGAGTCCCTGGAAGAGGACGCTGACAGTACCCTGGAGGTCAGGCCCGGCGTTGAGACGAGCCCTAATGCACACGTGATGCACTCAAACTTTTTCACCGCCTGCCCTGCCCTGGCGGCCGTCTGTGGGAGGCCGTCAATTTTCAATCACAACCAAAGGGACTAACGCAGGTTTCCTAACATCGACAATGGCCGCCGCGCTTTCGCACCCGAAGATCGTGAAGAAGCACCGCAACCAGTTCAAGCGCCACCACTCTGACCGGTACAAGCGCTTGGCGGGCTCTGGCTGGCGCAAGCCCAAGGGTATCGACTCGCCTGTGCGCCGTCGGTTCCGGGGCTCCATCCGCATGCCCAAGATTGGCTACGGCTCGGACAAACGCACCCGTCACATGCGCCCCTCGGGCCACAAGACGTTCGTTGTGTCCAACACCGGCGAGCTTGAGCTGCTGCTCCTGCAGGCCCAGGCCTACGCTGCCGAGATCGCCCACAACGTCTCTGCCCGCAAGCGCCTCGAGATTGTTGAGCGCGCCAAGGCCCTGGGTGTGAAGGTTACGAACGGCACCGCTCGTCTGTCTCTGGAGGCTTAGAGCGAGTCTTTTGCAACCCCCCTTTCACAACCCCCCACATAACTTATACGGTTTCTAAGCCTTGAAACCATGTAAACTGAAATTATTTGTTAATGTATTTCTGCGCAGCGTTGAAGGTCGGCTCCTAGTAGTAGTAGGCCAAGCAGCGGCGCGGGTGAAAGAATAGCGGACTCGTTGAGGCCATAAGTAGGTTGTAGCTATGAAAGCGAAGCACATCACACATCACACTGGGCAAGTTCGGCACGCTAGCTGCAGAGCGTTGCTGTGGAACAGCTGTCGCGGCGCGGACTGAAGTCGTGCGCGTGGGAGTTTTCGCCGCTCCAGTTACTCGGCAGTGGGAGGTTTAGGGCGCACTGTTTACTTTCCGCCGTCCACCGCGAAACATGGACAGGTTACAGACCGAGGTCGAAGGTATAGAAGCAGAATTGAGACGCATCAATTGCCAGCGCTCAGAGTTACACGTCGAGCTATCGCGCCGCACAGACGCCGAATCGGTGCAGCTCCTTGGGCACGTCGAGCCGCTCGACAATACTCACGACTGGCGCGCTGCTGTGGACAGCTTGATAGCACACCATCTAGTGCGCTACCGCTTGGTGCTGCCGCGGCTCATTCGTCAGAACGAGCGCGTCGAGCGCACGCTGCGAAAGATGGACAATGCGCGCCCGGCAATGAGCTGGCGCGTTCGCGAAATCGACGCGCTTCTCGCAGAACTCCGTGGCCAAGGCGTGACAATCACGGCCGAGGATATGAGCATGCACTTGTGGAACCAAATGCTGGACAAGCTGCGCGCCAAGCGTGAGCCGGTGCTAGAGTGATGCGCAGCAGCGCGGCGCAGATAATTAGTTGAGTATTATTTATGTGGAGAAATAACAGCGCGAATCGCGATCTAGTCTTTTGATTGTGATCGATTGTTAGGTCGAGCGGCACCATCGTGCGCCCTCGCAGTTCCTCCTTATCGCTCCGACTTATCAGCTGCGATTTACTTGCTGTAGTGATTTAGATAAATGCCAAGAGCAGGGCGGTGGTTTCGACAAGTATTAAAGAGCATCGAACGGCGCGATTGACTCAGCATGGAGACTGTGCAATGGGGGAGCGGCCGCCAGCGCTATTCGTTTAAACAGAGCGCCGGCGCTGGCCCGTGGCTTGTTGTGATACACGGCGGCGCTTGGCGGGCGCCTGTAGTCACCGACGCCTCGGCCCACCACCTAATCCGCTGCATTGAGGCCGCGCATCCAGAGAAATACGGCGGATACGCAAGTCTAGACTACCGCCTGACTCCGGACGTCGTGCACCCCGAGCATCTGCGAGACGTCGTTGAGGGCTTCACGAATCTCGTCAGCCGGTTCGGCGTGTCGCGCGTCGTGCTTGCGGGGCACAGCTGTGGCGCTTTCCTGGCCGGCCAGCTTGCCGAGGAATTCGGCAGCGTTGTGGACCGCATTGTCGCGCTCGAGGGCATCTACGACCTGCGCGACCTTGTTGATGAGTACCCGGACTACGCAGGCTTTGTAAACGACGCGTTCCCTAACGACTGGCCGCAGATCGACTGGGCACGGCTGCCGCCCGTCACAGCCATCCACTCTAAGGAGGACGAGCTGCTGTCGTTGAGGCAGCCGAACTGGGTGGCCAAGCAGCGGCCGGTTGATCTTGTTGTGATTCCGCACGGCAAGCACGACGAGGTGTTTGAAGAGGTGGATCTCGGTAGCCACTTCTAAGTCCACCGGTTATGCATAGCCGCAGCCCACGCCCTGACCTCAGCCTGCGACACAAAGCGGCCGCCTTTGCGCCGCGGGACGCAGGGCAATATAAAAATGTATAAAAAGTATGTCAGGATATGCCACGATGATTAGCTGTGCGCGGCCGCGAGCCGCCGGCGCCACCAGCGCGGGAGTCGGAACCTAATTTTGGGCGGCCGCGCGGCCTGCCCTTGACCGGCCCTTGACCTTCGGAGCCACCGCAGCCTGTCTTGATCCCGCCCTTGCCCACAGGACTCTCTCCGTTACGCACCGGATATGGGTCTGTTTGACGTGCTCAAGGAGACCGTGGCCGGGTTGCTGGACGATGGCAGCAGCGATGCATCGCTGTACTCGCGCAAGCTTGGTCCGGACGAGCTTCTCAGGCTGCGCTTCCAGCTGCCCGAGCCCGAGGCCCTGATGGCTCAATTGAGCGCATCCGTCCAGCCCGTGCCGCTCGGCGCTGGCACCGCAACAATGAAGCCTGTCGACGACGTCTACGAGGGCAAGCTCTTCCTCAGCCAGAGCTTCCTTGTGTTCGAGTGCTACGGCGACCCGCGCCTGCTCAATTTCGTCGTGCCTCTCTCCACAATCCGCCGTGTCGAGCGCTTGCCCTCGCGCTCCTCGCTGTTCGCCCTCAAGGTGACGCTGTACCAGGATCTGCAGCTTCTGTTCCAATTCGACAGTGTGTTCTCCAACTGTGAGGAGTTCTGCGGCCTGCTTGGCGCAAACCTGAAGAACCAGGTCCCGTTGGCCAAGCAGTTGCGCCAGATCAGCGCCACTTTCTACTCAGAGTTCCTTGTCGAGAGCGCCCGCCGCCGTCGCAAGGGTGAGACGCGCCAGCAGATCAGCGCCGACCTTGCCGTTCCTCCTGGCGGCTTGGGCCGCGAGTTCGGCTACCCCGGCGATGCTAAGCTCAGCCATGAGCGCTCTAAAATGCGCCTCTGGCTCGAATACTTTAGCGGCCATGGCCGTAACATCGGCCTCGTGCGCCAGCAAGGCTACTATAAGCTCATCCGCGTCGGGCTGCCAAACGCCCTGCGCGGCGAAATCTGGGAGCTGAGCTGCGGCTCCGTTCACGAGCGCATGAAGTCCAGGGCTCTCTATTCGAGTCTGCTGGAGGAAAACGCCGGTAAGACCTCGCTTGCTACGGAGGAAATTGCCAAGGATCTGAACCGTTCGCTTCCTGAGTACGCGGCCTACCAGACCCCTGAGGGCATCGAGAAGCTGCGGCGCGTACTCGTGGCTTACAGTTGGATGTGTCCAGAGGTTGGCTACTGCCAAGCGATGAACATTGTTACCGCTGCCCTGCTCATTTTCCAGACTGAGGAGCAGGCCTTTTGGACATTGCATATGCTAGTGACGCGCATTCTGCCGGGCTATTATTCGCGTACAATGTACGGCATGCTCCTGGACCAGAAGGTCCTGGAGTGCCTTGTGGAGAAGACCATGCCCGTGCTGTGGCAACACTTTGTGCAAACAGACGTGCCACTCTCTGTCGTCTCGCTGCCCTGGTTCCTGTCTCTTTTCGTGAACTCAATGCCTATCCCCTACGCGTTTCGCATTATCGACATTCTAATGCTCGATGGCAGCCGCGTGCTCTTCCAAGTCTCGCTGGCCATTCTGCGCGTGAACGGAGACGCACTGCTCGAGGCTGAGGACAATACGGCCATCATCGAAGTTCTCAAGTCTTACTTCGACACGCTGAACCACCCAGCTAACCCGCGCGCGAACCCGGGCCTGCGCCAAGTTACTAAATTCCAGGAGCTCATGGTCACCGCGTTCAAGGAGTTCAGCGTCATTACCGACGACTGGGTGCACGAGCTACGAGCCAAGAACGAAGCTCCAGTCCTGGCCGATATCGAGACGTATGCCAAGCGCACGCAGATCCGCAACATCTCACCCAAGCCGAGCTGCCTCAGCAACGAAGTGGCGGGCGTCGTGTATGACAAGTTCTATGCCACAATGCAGGCCACGCGACCTGCGCTCGGTGGCAATCAGGGTGAGCTCAGCTTTTACCAGTTTGTCACCTTCATGAGCTCGCTTGCCGACTGGGCATCTCCGCAATATATAGCGCGCGATGAGGCCGAGAGGCACCCATTCTTCCGCCGTCTATTTGCAAAGTGGGACTCGCGCAACCAGGGCTCATTGTGCCTGGCAGACTGTGTGCTGGGCCTTGACAAACTCGCCAACCCTGACATGATGGAGCTCATCAACTATTTCTTCTCACTTTACTGCAGCAACAAGGACGGGGGACTCACCTCGCAGGATATTCTTGATATTGCTGATGCCCTACTTCTTATCATGAGGCCCTACAGCCCAAAGAACGCGGCGCCTATGCTTCTTGACACGATCAGCCAAAATGCCCTGAGCAAACTTGGCGAGTTGGAGAGCGACGAGGCGAGGGCTGCGGCACTCGAGCGTGTCCAGCAGCAGCAGTCAGCACGCTGCCTTGCTGCAGTCTCAAGCTTTATCCAGAGGGCTTACGACGTGGCTGGACTTAGGTCCGTGCAACCACAGATCGGCGAGCGAGCAACCGTCTCGGAGCCTCAAGCGCTCATAGACCTTCCCGAAAACGAAAAGGAGACCTCACTAACCTTGAGCCTTCCGCATTTCCGTATGGTGCTTCTTGCCGACGAGACGCTGGAGCTGTTCTTCTCGGATACGCTGCAATCCTCGCTGCGGTTGACGGAACGCGGTACTGGCGTACTCACGATGAAGGCCGAGCCAGGTATTTTCCGCTCCATGATGGATAACGTCATGCGCGACGGGCTCCGAATCGCCGACGGCTTATGGTCTCAAGGGCCTGTTGGTGTCATAGACGCGAAGCAGGACGAGCTGGGTGACGATATGGCAGTGAAAGCTAGTGATCGTGCCCTGTTAGACTTGTGATATGTGTGTGGTATATATTTATTTAGCATCGACTCCTTCCCTGTCGCTTCTTGTGTGTTGTAGTCTCCCTTTTCCAATGAACTCAAATAAACGGTAGATAAACAGGATCCTGGCTATTTAGGTGCTGGCTAGTGAGAAGTCGACAACTTTTCAGCAATTAATGAGGAGCGCTCGGTGAGTTTTTATTTAGAAGAAGCTTCGGGATCCACCCGGTAATATACAAAGGCAAGGTCCAAACAAAAATGCCGATAGACATGACAAGTATTGTGTTCGTCTGTTTGTTCGTTCGGTCGTTCGTTCGTTCGAGGGGGTGGTGGATGGTGGGCGTTCGTGTGTGCATCATACATAAATTTGCTTAAGCGCGCTTTGCAAACATACGTTTGAAAAACCCGCTTTTCTTCTGCTTCGGCAGTTGCTCCGACTGAGATCGCGACTTAAACAGGTCCTTAACGTCGGTATTAGGAGAGAACATGTCACCCAGTGTGATCTTACCTCCCGAGCTGCTGCCACCGCCACCGCCACCGCTGTAGCCTTCATCTTCCGAGTCTGAGTCTGCTACGCGCGACCTGAATCCTCCCCCGTTACCATTGGAGCCTCCAGCTGCCGGAGCGCCCGAAAGCAGAGTTGCGGGATCCGGCCGGGCCTGGTTCCGTAGGGAGTAGCTACGGAAGCCACCTGCCTGAGGCTTCGGTGGTGCGGACGCTGGGGCAACAGTCACCTGAGGTCGTGGCTGGTTCAGTAGAGATCCCTTCCGATCCTGGCCAGTGCGCAGCGACGGAGTCTCTGGCTGTCTGAGAGACGTCATACGACGGTTAGACCCAGGGGTACTGGCGAGTTTCTGTGTGGGCCGACTCTGCTGTGGCCTGCTGTTGCGACTCTGACGCGTGAAAGAAGAGTCTGAGCGCAGGCTTGCCGCATCATCATCATCATCGTATTGGTCTGAGGCAGGGGCCAAAAGGGAACGGTAGTAGTGCTTTGGCTGGCCATTTTGGGCCGGCTGCACAGTACTAGTCTTGCTCCCCTTGACCGTGTTATTATCTCTGTCTTGGTTAAACTGCTGTTGAGCCAGGGCGAGGGCCTGTGCATACAGCTGGGCTTGGTTCGCGCTCTCCTCGTCCTGTTGAGGGGGCTCCTGAGCTTGCATTCTGGTGCGCGCAGCGCTGCGAGCGGGTATGGCGGAGTCAGGAGCATCGACAAACTGGAGGTCGTCGTCACTGTTATACTGCGCATCCCAAGTCCGCGACTGGGGATAAGGCAAGCCACCGCCAACGGTAGTGTGCGCGGGCCTCGCAGAAGACGAGCGCTTCGAACGCAGACTCTGCTCCGAGGCACGCTTCGTGACAGCGAGGGGTGGTTGATTCATCACGAGCTGCGGCTGCTGCTTCTGCTGAGACTGCTGAGACTGCTTGACAGGCTGCCTGGCCGGCTGCTTGGCCTGCTGCTGCTGGTATGGCTGCTGCCTTTGCTGACGGGCACGAGCAGCAGCCGTTGCAGCAGCAAGGCCCGCAGGCTTACGGGGCTCCGGCTCCTCAGGCTCGTTGTCGTAATCGTAGCTCTCGTATACGAACTCCTTGTCACCACCAAAGCTAACCTTAGAAGGCTTGCTCTGCTGTGGCTCGTGAGAAGCGGGCTGGCGCAAGGCCGAGCGGGCTGGTGACGACTCGCGGTGTTTTGACTGCGGCGGGACAGGCGGCGCTAGCTCGTCGCCCTTCGGCGACGAAGGGGGGCTTGGCGTGGCATCACTAACGTCTGACAGACTGAAGCGACCCTCGTTTGAGGAGGCCGTAGCACCACTGTGAACGCTGCTCTGGCCGCTGTTCTGGCTACTCGGGCTAACGGGGGCCTGCTGGCGCGCCGGAGACTTGGCCGGCGAACGAATAGGCGAGCGTATTGGGATGTGGTTTGTGTCCTCTTCCTCCTCGGGGTCCTCACGAATGCCGCCGAGCTCGCTTTCTATAGAGTGCACACTGCTGCCAGCATCGATATCATGGAATGGGCCACGCGGGTGCCGCAGAGGCGATGCGACGGGAATGTCCTTGGACGTGACGATTTCGAAGGAGCCCATTTGTCGGATCGTTGTGGTGGTGAGCGAGAGAGTGCGGCCACTGGCGTCGCGGTTGGCCACGGTCTCGGTGCGCGTGAGCGAGTTTGACCGGCCCGAGTTGCTATTCAGCGAGTTGAGACGCGGGCGGCCGACCATGCTGTTCTGGGGAGCGTAGAAGCGCTGCTGCTGCGACTGTGACTGGGGCGAGTTGTAGACGACCTGGTGCGAGCGCGAGGTGAGCGAGTTCGCGCGCCGCGGTGGTGTGCTGTTGCTTAACGAGTAGGTGCGTCGCGGCGCGGGAGCATGGTGCACCGGTGCATTCGGCGTGAGGCGGAAGTTGCGAATGGCATCTGCGTCGGACTGATCGAGCGAGTGCCGGCGTATTGCCTCGGCTGCCGCCGAATTACCCAGCTGACGAGAATAGAACGCGTTTGCCGCGGCCGACGCGGACGCAGACGGCGTGCGAATCCCCGTGTTGTATTGGGCGGGGTCGTAATGACCGCGCGAGCGTCTTCGAGAGAACATATGCTGTGCTGGAGTCCGACCTAGGAGTTATGCCGAGACGTCAACAATGTAAGGTAGCAGGAGTTGTTGAAGCAGCGCGTGGCTGGGTTGAGTGAGGTCAGCAAGCCGCGTAATTATTAAGCCACGGACACCGTCGCGGTGGTATAGGGTACGGGCAAGGTACTTAAGAATTTGGTGGCCTGCGTGCAGCTCGCGCGCGACCTGCTGCGCGGTGCCAAAAAAGCCGCCGGCGCGGGTTGGGCCGCGCACCGATTGGCGGTCGCGCCCACGGGGTAATTTCCCGGTATTTACCTGCTGCGTACAATGCGGCGATCATGTCCGAAGCCAAGACGATTTGAAGCAGGTAATCTCGGGTTCCGGTTGTCGCTGTATGGCTGCATGGCCTTATCAAACACCCCTGACGGCATTTTTCTTGTGGGCCGGCGGATCCCGAGACCTCGGCCTACCAAAGTCGTATTAAAATCAATTCGTGTGGTTAACCTTCAATTAATATGTGCCCAAAACTACTATAATACTGTTGCCATAATAGCAATGCCCGATTTTTCACGCTAGCACATTTCGGCCCGCGGCACACGCATGGGCCGCTATGAACTGCTGCATGCGTCTGCACTCCGGCGCATCATGTGATCTCTCGACCGCTAAAACAATACAGGAATATGTCTACTGTTGAGAGCAGTGGGCACTTTAGATCCGCCCGGTACTGGGAAGGTCCATTTTTTCCCGGTGGCGGTCGAAACAATCGCTCGGAATCGTGTTTCACACAGCGATGATGTGGCACGCAATGAGCGGGTCCGTCCAGGATTTGACTAGCGTCACTGCGAGCAGGAAAGGATACGACCACGAGGGGGTTATTCAGTGTGGCCAGTAGCTTTTATGCCGACGCTTCGACTGTTGTGGGTACTGCTCCTGCTGTTGTTGCTGTAGCCGCCGCTGTCTCTCTTTTTCTTGTTGTTTCAATATTCGCCGGGCGCGGCGTGAGCGAGTCGACACGTCCCTGCTGCTATTGCGGTACGTGTCGACTGCGCGCTGAATTAGGCCGCGACGGTTTTGCAGGATTGGGTTGCGGAAAGCCAGGCGCCAGCCAACTTGGTTGCACAGCGTCTCGTAGTGCTGGCGATGTCCCTTGTACTCCTGTGGGGGCACCATGGCCCTCGGATAAATGCAGTTCTCCTCGCGAAACGCTTCGCTAAAAAGACTTTCATCAATATTGTCGATGTCGCACCGGATTTGGTACGAGCACTGGACCCGGTCTCGCGTGTACTCGAATTTGAGCCACGGTATGCCTTGCGCATCCGTGGTCATTTGCCCCATCCCTTCGAGTCCCGGCGTGGTTTCGGACGGCGACAGTGCTCCCAACGCAGAATCGTCGCCGCCGCTGGCCATAAGAGCCGGGTCTGCTGTAGAGTCGCGATTTTCCAGCCCGCTGGCGCTGGCTGTCACGATCTGGGCAGGTGTCATGCTGCCCTCCATCGAGGGACCCATGGCCTGCTCATACAGCGGGACAGCCGGACCCATGTACGGATAATACCCATATGCATAGCCAGCGGGTTTCCACGGTGGCATCTGCTGGTACATCTGGGGAAATGCCGAGGCAGGCATTCCCGGAAACGGGTGCGGCTGGGCGGCAGCGGTCTGGTAAGCCGACTCTCGAAACTGGCCTGTGGGGTCGGACATAGCTCCGAATTCCGGGGTCGATACAGCATAAGGTGTTGGCATGGCAATCATTCCCGGAGGCGCGCCCGGAGCGCCGCCGGGAAGTATACTCTGGCCGTAAGGATCGGTGTCATAATACAGCCGCACTGCGCTGGGCTCGAGAGGTGTAGCAGAGACACCGGCAGGCCGACTGAGTGGTGGCGGATTAGCGACAAACGACTCGGTCAGAGCAGAGCTGCCCATGCTCGGCCCTGCCGCGCCAGGGCTCGATGTTGATGTTGTCGTACGCGTTATGGCGCTTGCGGCGACCGCGTCGGTGCTGACTCCACTCGATCCACCTGTGCTCGAGCCAACTGTGCTTGAAGGGACCGTGTTCGAGCCAACTGTACTCGAGCCAACTGTACTCGAGCCCTTCGGGCTCGACGGACCGGTCGTGGGGCTCATGAATGCCGGGCTCGAGCCTGTGTATGCAGCAGACGCCGTAGTCGGGCTTGCTGTGCCCGGCGCCGATGCTGGTACAAGGCCGCGCTCCGCGCTCACGTACAGCACACCATTGGCGTCGTACCAGTGCGGCTCTGCGTAAAGAGGGTTGCTTGATGCGGCCGCCGGCGCGGCTTCAACCCGCTGGGGCATGCCTGGGTCTGCGTACATGACGTATGGCCGCGGTGCACCGGACGCGACGAGCGGCTGGCGCGGGTCCGCACGCTCAGCGGAAGGCGGATTGGGGAAGGGGAGACGCGGCTGGTGCTGCTCCACAAGGTGCGCGCGGCGTGTCTTAGCATCTTCTATTTGTCCGGTGGGCGTCGAGGATGCTGCATCCTGGGGCGCCGCGCTTAGGTGCGGATAAGTGGCGGGCGCCGGGCCCTCGGAGCCGAGGGGCGGCTGAGAAGATAGTTCTGAGGTAGACGGGACCCTATTCTTGCGTCGGTTCTGTTTATCTGTAGTGGAGGGTGGCCCCATCGTCTGTGCAGAGGCCTGCGGGAACTTACACGAGCAAGAGCGCTTATAGGCGCAAATTCACCTTTTGTCTGATTGTGGCACGCCGCCATCGATTGGCGCCGAGTGGCGCGGAAACAGGCTCGATACAACTGGATAAAAAGGACAGGCACGACGGCACAAGCGATTGGCCTCGTTGGCGGTCGCAGTTTTAAGCGGCTGTAGGCAGTCAACAGCAGACTAGTGATGCGCCAGCAGCTCGTTAGACTCAGCAGCAGCGTGCTAGTCTGGCTATCGTTCCCCTCAAGGCTAAAGCTGCTGCTTCACGAAGGCAGAAGAAACAAAAGAGTATGGTGTCCCCTGACCCCTGCAGAGCCACATCGGCCCTATTTTTCGGAACCCCTATGCAGGCAAAAAAGGATATGGTTGGGGGGGACCGGGGGGTCTGCAGCAGCCTGCAATTACAGCCACCATCTGACCTCGTTTCTGCCCGGCCACGCCTCGAGGCCCTTCCGTTTTTCGCTGTTCGCCCCTACCGCTGCGTCTCACAACCCTGAGTACGCACAGTCTCTTCGTGCTATATTTGCCCTAGGTGCCACGCGCCATTGGCACTGACGGTACGTCACGTCCTGCTGCCTGATTCGCTAGCAGCACCGCACGTTCGAGCTGCGGACACAGCCTGCTGCACGGCCGTCCTGCAGTGGACATCAAACCCTGCATCTCTAAAGTCCATGTACACTGAGAGTTACTGCAGGACATGACAAACACCACTATCTGTGCTTCGATTTAGGGTCATGACGAGGTAATTCAAGCCGTGCATAAGCGCCATCGGACCCTGCTGTGATCATCGTACTGAGATGCGACATCTGCACGCCTACGGCGACGTCCCCCTGCTGCTTAAAGCATGATGCGCGTCGTTAACTGCCAAATCTTTTCCGGCGGGATCCCACGAAAATGCAGCCTGCCTGGGAGCCCACCCAGCATATCTGGGCCGGAATCGGCCGCGGACGGCACCGGATTAAGCTGCTATTCCGGCTGCGGGCCAGAAGCTTCGTTTCGGCCCTCTCGTACGCCGCACCGATACGCAGAAACCCTCATTGTCCAGGGCTAGGAACTGTTTGAGATCGTGATATGCACTACAGAGGTTTAGAATATTCGACTCGCTGAGAGTCGCTAAAGTTGCCGCTTCTGCGGTGTATCACGTCAGATGCTTCCGTATTTACAATAAAACGAATATTTTATTACATCTTACTCGACCCTGTGTTGCCGCAGGTGTTTTTAGCGCACATCCCTCCCCGCATTCACAAACGCCTCGAGCACGTCACGCTGCTGGGTTCCAACATTTAGGTTGTATTAGGTAATGCAGATGCGGTTCTAGGGCAGATACACGGCTCAGCGGGGAGGGTGACGACACGGGTAGATGAGCCGATGGTGCACCGTCGGAGGCCTGTACGGCCCGAAGTCGCCACGCAAGCTTATTTCTCCTAATTTTTGGCGGCTTGGGGTGCCACTGACACCATGCGCCGACTTCAGTGACGTGAGAGAGGGCTGCATGATACACATGCCCGAGGGTGCATGCGTATCGCAAGATAACAACTTAAACCCCAACCCCGATACCCATGTCGTTATGCGCATAACCGCCTTAAGAGCAAGAGTCAGAACCAGCGCAACTCGGACTCCTGCAGATTCTAGTAGCAAAGACCCCTGGTGGGCCTGGGAAGTTGCGTCGCTCTTTCCTTTATACCCAGCTGAGCTCTTCTCGCGTGCAGCACACATGCATACAACAGCCGCCTGCGTGAATAATCGAGTGATCGTCGGCAACGGGGCGGCGGTGCCGCGTTAATGACTAGCACAAGGGTTGGGTCTGCTTACATGCATGCAGTATGGAGGCGGGGACAAGGGAGGTCCGTCCGAGGATCACTGCGTCTAAATGCGTATGCAGGCCTTAAATCCGCACCATAGGGCCATTTTCTGACCAAAAAAAGTCGGCGCAAGGCCCTGCGGCCACATAACTACTATGTACATCAGCATCTGTTTCGCTGGGCGCCCAAGCTGGGCCCAGCGACAGATCGGCGCAACCTATAACCCCGTAATATCTCTATACAGCCGCGTTTGCGCCGCCGTTCACACCGTGATGCCAAGTCTTCCCGTGGCGGCTGATCTGCACCCGGCCAAGCTCGTCTCAATCGGCCCGAGCCTGCGGCATGGCGTTTAGAAAAAAGGTGCAGTAGTGCTGTGCCCTACAGGTGCCGTAAAGATCGCTAACCGCCTTGCGTTAAATCTTAGCCACCCGCCTTGGCTGGCGCCTCAGCGTCGCTCTAGCCGCCGGCTGGGTCCCTGTCACCTAATGGTACCCGGCAAAGCTCGTATTCCATCGATATTGCTTCGTCAGCAGCCTGCGTGATAAAGTCCCGCACAGTCAGCCGCAAGCATGGAAACCCGCGAGACGCGGCTAAGCGCGCTCCTTACCCACGCTGCTGGCAGGACCGCTGTATTAGGCGCTCCACAAGCCGCACCACGCTCGGCTTTTTTGCTCGCTGTTGTTGATCTATGTGCTCATGATCGCCACGATACGGCCGTATTCACGCCCGTCGATCACCCTCGTCTCATCTCGGAAAGGGTCGACCGCGAGAGTGTCCATACCTGCACGTGGTCGTTGCAGTAGGACTGCATGCTGTTAATAGTGCGGTCAATCAGTGCTGTCATAAACTCCAACACACTCCGCCTGGACTTTGCTTTACTGGGAACCCATCGCCCCAAAGTCTCCATACGTGGTGTGCTATAGCTATAGCACATACTCAAGCCGCGTGCCGTTGTGGGCGATTTAGGTTAGATTAGAGCCGGTTCGCTTCGGCGACCACATCACGCCCTTGCCCTATGGTGGCACGTAAACAAACTCTTCGGAAACTAATATCAAAACTGTAACTTTATCACCCGTACGCAAGCTGGATTGAACAAAGACCTGCGTACAACTCGTCTCTTGCCATTTTGTCGTCTGCATCTGGTGCAATTGAACACACGAATGCTGGCCGCGCCTGGTAACAGTGCTATAGGCGTTTCCAGCCGTGCTGCTTCTCCTCGCATCGGTCAACCTTCCCCTAAGTTCAGTTCACATGCCGAGCATTCTTCGGTGGGCCCCGCAATTGACACAACTGATCGTGCTGGCGGCGGTGGTCATTCGAGTTCGCGCCATGGCTTCCTCATGGAGTGTGCGGCCAGCTCAGGTCCACGAAAACCATACATTCCAGAAGAAGCTGGGCATAACGAGGCAGAGCGCATTTCGCGCTCTGTACTTAGGTCTTTAGAAGGTGGTGCCGAGTCGAGAGCTACAGGGTCCGGCGCGGAAATGCGAGGTTCCGCTGCTGGGTCACCTTCCTTGTATGCGACGTATTCATTACCTTTGCCACCAGTTCTACCTTACTCCATTCCGTCAGAATCAATTGCCGAGTCTTCTGCTCAGTATGCTATTTCGCGCCGCGAGAAATTGCCGGAAGGCCTACCCAAGATCGTGCACGCTGCAAACACAGCACCGCACGACATGAGGAAATCCAGGCCAGTGCACCTTGTTCGCAGCTCAGCAAGCACCTCACCTTCGCTGCATCAGTTATTCTCTCTCCCGCATTTGTCCCGCGGTATCGACGTTGGGTCCGATTTCCGGTCTATGTGCGAACACATCTGGCGTTACAACGATCAAAAAACATCCCTATATCTGCAAGAGCGGCTAAAGTGTTGCGTTCCTGGTGAATATGAACAGCTTGTTGAAGCCATATTCGAGAACGCCATGCCTCTAATGGTCCATCGCTTTGGAAACTTTCTTGTTCAATGCATGTTACAGTTGGCCAAACCAAATGAGATTGCTGATTTTGCAAAGCTCTTAGAGGGCCATGTAGCTGAGCTGGCCAAGGATCAATTTTGTTGCCATGTTATCCAGCGACTTCTGGACGTCAGCTCGGTTGTAATCCAAGCTACTATCGCAGCAGAGTTGTTGGACGATGTAGTCGGCACAATGTGCTCGACCTCAGGAAGCCATGTTTGGCAGAAGCTTCTACATCTCCCCTGGAAGTACGACATGCCGCCTATCACGGTTCATGCAAACAACGCGGTGCACCTTCCGCCCAACCGGCATGGATGGCTTACAATTGCCAAAACAGAAGCAGGATGCGCGACCATCAAGAGCTTTCTTGGTGTTGGTTCTGCAGGTCCTGAACGTCAGCAATGTCTCGATGAGCTACTTGAGGCATTCGGCAGTCTTATTGTTGATCCGATTGGAAGCGTTTTGGCCTCACGCGTGGCTATGATCGCTGCAAGCCGCTCCCGTGCCCTGGCAGTGATTTTCTCAAACGCGCACGAATATGCGAAGCATCCTGTGGCCAGCGAAGTCCTGATCACACTTCTTCATTTCAAGATTCCCAGCTTCCCATCGCGGCTAGGCGGAGCCCTGGCGCCGTTTCGCACAGGCCTGTACGACTCGCATTACGGACGGCAGGTTCTCGCCGCTCTAGATCAGGCTCAGGGGCGTAATTAATCATACATCAAATCTAAGTAATTTTGTTATCTTCCCCTTGTCTTTAAGCGTGAACCGTCTATATATGCTGTGGTGCACGCTCGCTTAGTATGAATGCGTGAGCGAGGTCGACCCTACCCTCAAATCGTCGCGTCGCGCACCGCGACTCACTATACAACAAAAAATATAAATGCATGCTGCGTGAGCGATGGACGATATTGCAGTGGTGCAATAAAGTGTGCAAGTACATCGGGCGAAAGCCTAATGAGCCGCTTGCTCCTCTGCTAGCTCGAAATATCAGGCTTCCGCACATTGACAAGATCGCATATGAACCACCTGATCCACGAGTACCAGAATTTATGGAGGCCTTGAGCGGGCCCACAGAGCATAGCCAAAGGCTTTTGATGCAATGGATGCCTAGTCTAAGCCCCAATACCCTCGAGGAATTCGCGTTAGTACTGGCCTTGCACAAAGGTGTTGGTGCGATACCTATAGGAGTGGAGGTTCGCCTTAAACGGCTCGGAATATTCGCAAATCTAACTCAGTTGCTTAACAAAAAGGACAAAAGCGAGACAGTGCCTGAAATAAGTCCACAGTCTTGTCCTATTGATCTGTTAAGGCTACCCTTGCCTGAATGTGGTACTCACAATAAACAGAAACTCATCGACAGCGCAGAGAACTTCGGTCCGCTTTTGACGCGGCTACAGAAATCTTGGGAACATGAGCTGTGCCGCGTGCCTATGCGTGATACTAAAGACGCTGTCTTGGATCTATATCTCCCTTTTGCAGAACAATGCGCAATCATCTCTCGTGAACTAACACTACTAAGCGCAGAGATAGCTGGCACACCATTTCCGCGAAGCCTTTCCAGGGTTTGTCGTAAGCTTGGTGATGCTCTTGAGCATCGTTTGCTGGAGAATGTGGCCCGCTCGAGAGGAATTCCTTACATACACCGTCGTTCTCACTTTCTGTGGGGGCTACTTAAGCAGCCACGGTGGAACTCCAAGCAACGGATAATCAAGGGCGCATGGTGGATTGAGCAGGCCCTAAAGCAGTGCCGCTTTGATATGCTTTACCAGGGACGTTCGGTGAGTCGTCCTGCATTTTGGCGAACGTGGCATATGTCCGGTTCCACTAAACGGGGCATTTTTGTACTGAACCATTCGCTCTTGAACCTTTTACGCCCTGACCAAAAACCCGCTACCACTTTCATCACAGGTGCCCAAATCCCTTTGCTTGTGAAGCCAAGATCGTGGACCGGGCTGCGGGCCACCACTGATCCCCTTGCATCGCGTGAGCTTACCCTCATCGCCACAAATGGACACAGTACTGAAGGCCAGTCTACTATCAGAGAGGCTATTGCTTCAGGGGCAATGCAGCCACATTTAGATGGTCTGAACCGAATCAGCCAGCAGGCCTGGCAGATTAATACTAAAGTGTTGAAGGTTCTTAGCAAACTTGGACCAGACGCACTCACCACCGATGACAGTAATGTAAGCCTGTCAGCGCAATGGCAGCAAGTGCTTCAGATTACGCAGGCGCTAGGGAACCAGGAGTTTTACTTGCCCATGTATCTGGACTTCCGAGGTCGCGCGTACGCGTTTAGCGGCACGATCCTGAACTACATGGGTAAAGACCCGCTGCGTGCGCTTTTCCTTTTCAGCGGCAAAAAGCCCTTGGGCGAAAACGGACTACACTGGCTCGAGGTTCATATGGCGAACATGTATGGCCGGTGTAAGAGCCAGAGTGACTCACAGAAGCGTCGCTGGGTAGAGGCCAATCGCGAGAGCGTTGTGCGAAGCGCACTTGATCCCCTCGAAACTAGCTGGTGGAAGTCAGCTGCCAAGCCATTCCAGACATTAGCGGCCTGCTTTGAGTTACGTGAAGCGTGGGCTAGTGCGGACCCTAAATTTTTTGAGTCACAGCTTCCAATTCAGCTTGATGGCACTTGTAACGGGCTTCAACACCTTGTGTCGCTCGCCCGTGATGAGGAAAATGCGGAGCACGTCAATATAGTGAGACGCAGCGACAATCAATGTGGCGATGTGTATGCCGCAGCAGCTCGAGCAGTCTCAGGGGGGCATTGCACCATTGAGCGGTGCATGGTGAAAGATGCAGTCATGACGTTCTTTTATGGGGCATCACTATATCATATGCTTGAGAGCCTGCGAAGTCATGGCGTTCCCGGGCCGCAAGAAGTTGCGCAACGTATAAGCGAATGTCTAGATACCATGTTCGCAAAAGAGCGAGCAATACAGCGCTGGCTGCTGGAGTGCGCGCGCCGTATTACAAGCTCGTGTAGGGCGGACCAACCCCTAGGCATGACTGTGGTGAGCTGGACCTCACCGCTGGGCATGCCTGTTGTGCAGCCGTACGTCCAGCCAAAGCTTATGGCAGTGCGCACGCCGCTGCAAGCATTCTATTTGCCTTCTGAGTATCACCAGGCGCCGGTTGATCGCGAAAAGCAGCTTGCTGGCATTGTTGCCAATTTTGTGCACAGTCTAGACGCGGCGCATATGCTGGCCACGGCGAGCGCCCTGCCGGAAGATGTCAGTTTTGTTGCTGTGCACGACAGTTTCTGGGCCCGTGCTGGGGATGTGCCTGTGCTAGGGCGTGTTCTGCGCGAGCAGTTTGCACGGCTGCACGGCCCGGACTTGCTAGCTGAGCTGAAGCAAGAATGGGAAGAGCGGTTTCGCGGGTTTTTGGTCCTAGGCAAGGTGCATCAGGACTCGCCCTTTTATGAGCAGGTGCGACGCTCGCGCGGTGGTGTGATTGCCGGCCGCAGGCAGCAAGCATGTCTGGACAATGAGCTGCGGCAATGGTACGAAGGCACGCCGCCATTGTTGCCCAAGGCCAGGGCCAACTGGGAGAATGGCGTTCCATTTCTAGGCACCCCGGGGAAGCCTGCCATTAAGTTTTGGTTTCCGCTGGAGTTCCCGGAGCCGCCAGCGCGCGGTAATCTCGACGTGCGCGCCGTAATGGACTCCCCCTATTTCTTCAGCTAGCAGGGACACTTTTATTGTAAAGCAAGGACGTCATCGTTAATTTTGTAGATAGCCATTAGAAAACATAACATGGTCAGGGTTACAGCGCGTTTTGAGACGCCGCTACGTGAGGATTGTAACCGCAATCGCAAGCGCTAATGCCGGGTCAAAGCCCGTGTATTTCTCGCGCAGCCAGACCTTTTCCGCAGTCGAAACAGGCTCACGCGGCGAGAAGCCTAAGACGGTCGCAACCCAATTCATGTGGGGAACGCGCCACGGCCACTTCGTGTCTGATAGGGACACGTCCGACGAGATTGTGTCCGAGCGGGTCTTGCGTCCGATATGGAGCACGCGATCGCTCGACTCGGAGTCGGAGCTCGACTCCGAGCTATCCGAGCTCGGGGCCACGCTAGCCGAGCGGCTCGGTGCGACACTCGACTGCTGGCTGTGTGGCCGGCGTGCGTGCGTATGGCCATACTTGTGGGGCTCGTAGCCCTCGCCAATCTCGAGTCCGGCGTGCAGGGCGAGGCGCGAGCCTGTGCGGTAGAGCAGGTTCGAGTGCTCCGGCGCGGGCTGCTTCCGGCGCGCGTAGTAATCCTGGGGCTGGTCGAAAGCCTGCGGCGGCTCCTCCTCGGCCTCGTCGCCGTGGATGTAGAACTTGCTCACGTCGTTCTGCGGCTCGCGCTGGCGCTTGTGTTCGCGCGCGAGCTCGGCGAGCGAGGACGTGCGCTGCAGCAGCAATGGCCTGCCGTTCACAATGTATGAGTTGCGCGTTGAGTTTGGCGCCGTGTGCGAATGCGCGCGCCCGCTCAATTCTCCATCTGCTGGCTCCTGCATTGTCGGGGAAGAAGAATGTGGGGTGCTGCGCCACGTGATGGCGGCGCGCGTTTATAGAGAGGCCCGCCAGCATGTGGATGTTTTGTCAGTGGGCCAGGGCGTTGAAATAAGCAGCAGGTGCATGTGGCTCGAGCGTATGGTTTATGGCCGACTCCTCGTAGCATTGAAAAAACGGCTACAATGCATTAAGGCCTAATGTCTACGTATGCAACGAAGTGTCTTATGTATAGCAAGGATGCGCGCTATACGGCGCTGTAGGGTCCAATGCACGGACTAGAGCTCCTTCGTGCGGTCTCCACTGCTGTCTGTCTCCTTCGCCGGCTCCTTCGCGCCTTTCTCTTTGGCCTCCTTTTCGGCCTCGAGCGGCCCTCCCTTTTCGGCCCCGACTCTAGCCTCATTCGGCATCTGCGAGGTCAGCGGCTGGTGCGTGAGAGGCTCGATCTTGTTGCCCTTTTCGTCGTACAAATCCCTCTTTATGCCGCCGTGGCCCGTGCGCGGAAACACCGTTGGGCCGTGGCCGAGCCCGTGGACGCGCCGCAGCGGGACCTGCACGACGCCAGGGATTCTCGAAGGCTGGTCGTGCTTCTCGTGCTCGCCCGCAGGCTCCTTGTTCTCCGCATTGCTCGGCTCACTGCTGCTCATTGCGCAATACAGGAGAAGGCTAAGTCGCTATGTGGCAATCATGTGTGCGCAGCCACAATGGCGCGGCGATCAGCTGAGTACGCACTACGCACAAGGAACCCTTGGACCCTTGAGTCACGTACGGCCGCTAAGGTATTGCGGAACGACCTTCCGCACGGCCGCGGTTGAGTTGCCAGCAATGCAGAGTTAACAGCAGACTAAACTTTATTAATTCGCTATGAACAAAATGCCGGCGTCTAGTCTATGAGAATGTGCCGCAGCGGGTCGTTATCAGACAGCTCGTGTACGACGTCCGTAACTTGCGCGCGCGAGCTGATTTTGCGCAGGCCAAACTCGTCGCGGTAGCCCTCGGAGCTCTTGTTTCCAGCCGCCCCGCCGCCGCCGCGCGACACGCGCACGTTTCCGTGGCTTCCCAGGCCTTTTTTGCCGCACAGCCCCGTCACGGCCACGAGCCCTGCCGCCTCCAGCGCATTCACAACCTCCATGTACTCCGGGTACGCGAGACTGTTGACCGCAGGATTGTTCTGGCACCGCTGTTCGTACTCCTGGAACGCGTGCAAAACGGTCACGTTGGGCACGGTGCTGGCTCGCTCCGTCTTCATCAGCACACAGAGCACAGCGCGCTGCTGGAAATTCAGCAGCTGGAGCCGCTCTCTCGCGTCGATGCCGCCAAATGCAGCCGCGCACACCTTGGCCACATGCGCCGTTGTGACCAGCGGCTCGCCAAGCTCCTCGACGACCTCGATTGCGCGGCGACAAATATCAAACGCCTTGCGCAGGTCACCGGAATTGGCGGCCGTCTTGGCCGCGCAGATCCTGACCGCCGCCGGGTGCATAAGCGGTGCCGGTAGTGTGTTGAGGCGCGCCTCAATGATGCTTGTGATGCCCTGCGCCGTGTACGGCTTGAACGCTAATACCTGCGGCCGCAGCTTGTGCGCCTGTAGCCGCGGAAGAAACCGGTCGGTGAGGTCTATGGCGTTCGCGATGCCAATCATCAACAAGTTGGTTTGCCCGCAAGCCCACTCGAAGATGCGAAATAGAACCTCCTGGTCCGTCGTGACAATCCGATCAAGCTCGTCCATGACCACAATGTGAGTGCGGCCCGGGCGCGTGAACTCATCGCGCAGAAGCTCTAGTGCCTGGTGCTTGTCTTTCTGGGACTGGCGCTCCAGGTATTCGAACTCTTTGGCAATGAGTGCATAGGTTTGGTCGGGCTTGTCAATGGTCATGCAGTTGATCGTGGCAACGCGCGTGTTCTTGTCATGCTTAAGGGAGCCCAGAATCTCGGATACTAAGGCAGACTTGCCTGTTCCTGGTAGCCCCGACACGTATAGCGCACCGCTCGCTCGCGTTTCCATGCAGTGCTTGATCTTCTCACTGATCTCCTTGCGCTCCTCCACGCGGCCGACGACTCCCCGCGTCTTCGACCCGCGCTGGAACAACGCCTTGCCTTGGAAAAATAGGTCCGCCTCGCTCTCGTTAACGCGGCGTCTCTTGGACTCTCGCGTGGGAGTCGGTGGTGCCTCGTCTTCTGGTAGCTCATCGGCAGACGTGTGTAACGAGGAACCGTCCTGCAGTCCCTCCAATTTTAGCTTGGGCATTGGTCCCAAATTGCGCGTCTTCCTTGGTGGTGTTGGCGACGGCGTCAAAAGGCCATTCTGGTTCTGTTTCGGCTTCGTTGGCGTTGAAGGCGCCGAGCCCTTTCTAGGAGTCGACGGTTCCCTCCGGACCTTCGCCTTTTTCAACGGCGACCCAAACATTGGTAGCCTACCTACGCTACTGAGTTTCGTCGCGTAGTTATAGGTGCTAATTACTGTGCCCAGCCGCTCCATTAAACCACATTAGTAAGGATGCGACGCGTCGCAAATTGCCCTACCCTTAATTACACCATACCCTGAATAATCGGTTTTAGCTGAGCGCGTTGCGAATCGCAGAGCAGAACACGCGTCATCCAGCGGCGCATTCTCAGATCCGATGCGACTAAGCACCCATATGCTCAGAACATTCGCAAGTTAAGCTGCAGGTGACTCTCGCGACCTTTGATACGTATTTTGCACTAAATACTGCTCTTAGATGGCTAGTACTCATGGTTGACTTCCTGCAAACTGACCAAAACTGTTCTTCAAATGGTCAAACCTAACATCCCGCTACCATGTAGTAACTTTCAACAGCCTGGTTCAAGTAGTCACCGAATGGGGCATGATATTCTACCAAAATGAAGCCTTGCCTAAAGGAGCAATGGATAGAAAGTTATAACACCGAATATATGCGTAGAACGCTCTAGGTGCAGGTAGCCATGAAAGCGATAAACTCGGAGTTCAGAATTGCTGAGGCTCCAATCCCTCATCCAAAAGCCAACGAGGCTCTTGTACGGGTGCATAGCTTTGGGGTATCATACAGTGACCTGCAACTCAAAGACGTGCTCCCCGTGCGAGAGCTTGGCGTAGAATTCAGCGGCACAATCGATAGTTTTGGGGGAACTGACCAAGCAGGATTTCGTGTCGGTCAAAGTGTGTACGGTTTAGCTATTGCTGGCGGTGCCTTCGCGGAGTATGTTGTATGCCCACTGGACACACTCTGCCCGTTACCACTAGGAGTCAGCTATACGGCCGCTGCGAGCATAGCCACTTCGTGGTTTGGTGCCCTCCAACTCCTTAAGCACGACGCCGAGATGAAGAAGCGTGACAAGATTCTTGTGTTCAGTGCTATGTGTTCTCTGGGGCAAACCGTTGTCGAGCTTGCTCAGATTCTAGGATGCCGTCGGGTTTTTGCCCTGGTTCATACTGAAGCGGCATTAAAAATGGTCAAGAGAAACCTAACTTTCAGGACTGCGCTCCCGGATGAGGTCGTGCCTCTAATCGACGTACCTGGTATTGAGAAAGTAGTGTCAAGCTACGGTGATGGTGGGGTTGCTGCAGTTATTGATTTACGCACGAAGCCAGACCTTTCTCAGGGGCTTGGGCTGCTAAAGGAGGACGGTCGTATCGCTATAACGAGCATAGCTCCTAGATTGACAGAACAAGATCTGACTGCTGTTGTTTTCAAGAGGCTTAGATTACACGGCGTCACATTTCGAGCACGGTCACCAGTATTTTACAGAGAATATCGAGACTTCATTGTGAATCATTTGAATCCAAAGTTTCTCAATGGCCAACTCAAAACTCGGATCGCAGCAGTATACGACTGGAAAGATATTCAGAAAGCCTTTGAGTTTGTTGCCCGCAACAGGGAGGCACCAGGGAAAGTAGTGTGCAATATAGTCCCTGGCTTCTGAGCTACATGACAGCTGCGGCTGGTACCATCACCAGAAGACATAGGACGGTGAATGCCACAGGTTGGGAAAAAGAGGCACTGTTGGACACGCCCTTAGACTTCTTGACGGCTTTGTTTGACTTGTCATGAACATTAAGTCTCGTGGATTCAACGCCTTCACTGGCACTGGGGGTGGCCACCGTAGACCCACTAGACCGCGTTATAAAACTCGATCTCGAGACTACTGAGGGGAGAGTGGTTCCGTATTCTTTGCTATTGATACTTGAATGCGGCCTGCGGTGCTCTTTGATGTTGATGAAAATTGTTTCGGTTGGCCTATTTGTCGAGCTTTCGGTCGGACGACTAGCTGTGGTTGTTATTCCACGACCGACTTCAAGAATTGTGAAGTAGGGGCTAAAATTCGCTATCGACGGATCACGGCTATCGTGAACCATCAATGATAAGGCCGTACACGTTTTTGTAGATCTCGGAACATTCCATAAGTAACTTCCCGAGTTTGGCACATTTGTGTCTATCACCATCACGGTCTCGAGATTGCCCTGCCCACCCGTCTTGAGCACGAGGTCGACAGTGGGAATAGCTGAGCTCGGTTTCCATTGCAACTCAAAAGAGTCACCTGCATTGATCACCTCCCCAAGCCGTGGTTGCAAAACGGCCAATGCAGAGTAAGCGCCTACCTGAGCACGAACCAACGAGGCCAGTAAAAGGAGGAGGCTAAACATACTTGCGAATCACATAACTTTCTCGAGGCATTTAAAGTATCTTATGTGTCTGCACAGCCCTTACCCATATGCAGCGAGACCGCAGTGCGAGCTACCTAATCTAGCAGTACAATTTGCCGCGAGTGACAGGTCTTCAGATGCCAGGCACACAGGCTACATTCTAAATCTGTCCATGTTGTCATTAAGTGAGTGAGAAGTACGTAGAGCGATAAGGAGTGGAAAGGGAACTGCAACTTCTGCACATTAAACCACAAAGGCCTATCTCCCCTATGACGCCGCACCAAGAACTTGCGAAGTTCAAATCAAATCAGTCACTCCCCCTGAAGTGACTTTAGAAAGGTTGGGTCAGCTGCCAGCCGTGTCCGGAATTTGTTCCACCAATCATCGAATGCCTTGATTGGAACGCGGCTCTGCGAGTCCACAAAACTGGCCAAGTAATTATAGACATTGCGGACGATTTTGTTGGCCAAGGTTGCGACGTCGTCGGGGTTTTGCGGGGCGGGCGAAGCACCAGAGCCCGGAGGTGCTGCCGAAATCGGCTTTGGCCGTTTTGCCGCCATCTTCTGCTGCGCAAGATACTGCTCTACAAGGCCCGCTGCCTCAATAGAGATCCCAAAGGTCATAGCCGTGTTTTGTGATTGGGAAACATCCTCATCGTCATCGACCATCTCATCAACATCGTTTACTGCCGAGTTTGCCGTGCCCATATTGAGCCTGAAGATGGCAGACTGCTTGGTTGCGCTCAACGCTCCTAGTAGCTGAAACTCCTCTACACCAGGGAGCTGCACATATACGGCAGCAGCATATTCAGCCGGCAGAGCAGCCCCTGGGAGCAAAAAGAGGGCAATGTAATTAATTCGCGAGGCGTCGGGGATAGTGAACACAAATTTCGTAGGCTCAACCTGCTTGATGTTTGTTTCAATGGGCCGTCCACCACACACGTAGCCGAACATTTTGTCGGAGATTCACACGCTCTTCGTAACGGTTATTATGGTTGTTTGCCGGCGGTCGTGGGCGTCAAGGGTTAGGGTGTCATTAGCATTCGATCCTCAAGTTCTGGAAAATTTCCTTCCCATAATCAAAGGGGTGCCAGAAAGGTTCAGGCAGGTTACACCGTGGCCTCGTGCCGATACTTGTACCCCAGAGTAACGTCAGGACAATACATATTTCCAGCATGCACTCGCAGTTTTGAGGGCATTGTTGTGTGTTGGCAAGAAGAGCCTGCGACACACTCCAGCTATTCTAGAGTCTTTTAAATTCTAGAGTCTTTAAAATAGGTTATGTACAGTATACAAAGGATGTGGCACACCCAGCAAATAGATCAATGTCGCCGTCAAAGTCTTGGGCCGGCGGGCAATTTCCGTGCTCACCCCATCCCCATGTTTTCACGGTTCGGCCAATGCGGTACAAGCCATGTTCGCTCCCCAGAGTCACGGATTGCGGATTAGACGGAGCATCTAGCTGTCCGTGAGAGTTATTTCCGAACGCTCTACCACTCGGCATAAGTAGCACGCTTGACCAGCCCGCCAGCAGGCTTGTATCGTTGTGCGCCTCAATTGTGCTCGCCTCAAAGCCACGCGAATTGCCCAGTATATGAAGCCGCCCCGCGTAAAGTAAGGCCGTAAAATCACGACCACAGGCATACGAGGATGCTGTGAAATGCGTAGTCGAGCTTTTCCAAACGAGTGTGGGCCGGTCTACCACCGCATTCAAGCAATTGAGCTGCCCTTTTCGTGACACGCCCCAGCCCCACAAAGACCCATCAGAAAGACACAGAACAGTGTGGGCCATACCGCTTTTCACGCAGACAATCTCTGCTGGAGGATGCCAGTCTATTTGAGCAAGACCTGCAGTTGAAACAGGCCCCAGGCCCAGCTCTCCTTTTTGGCCTTCGCCAGAAACAAAAACTCGATTCTGCTCGTCCACCAGAACAGAAAAAGCCCACCCTGCTGAGCACAGTTTCCACTTGCGATCATGAGGATGCTCAATTGGAGCGAATACAGCGCCCCGAGATATGTGTGCCCTGCCCGAGCTCTGCTCCACAATAACTGTGTGATTGCCTCCGCCTGCAAGGCTTATGGGCCCCGACAATTCGACAGGAACTGATGTCCACTGCGATAGGTCATCATCATGGCCTACACCGAGCTGACCTTGTCCGTTTGATCCGCATGCAAGCAGCATCGGAACCTGTCGCGGCTGTTTTACTCTATAATTCCCAAAGTGAACTTAGGGGACGTGCTCCCTGTTTGTGTAGGGTTGGGGCTTTTCTTGATTCTTGACCAGCCGTTTTGGCACAAACAGTGAAGAGACATCTCGCTTGCGTCAAATAAAATTATAAAGATTGGAAACACAATTTTTACGTGAGATTTAGGTCGTACTTGCAGTTATTTTCATTAGATTGGCGATTCTTGAATGTTCATAAGGACACCATGTACACCTAGTTTTTGCGTCGCCCATAGCCGGACTTTGCCTTGGTATACGACTCCTCTTCTGCGCTTGGTTCGGAAGAATTAGATGCCGAGCTGTTCCCCGATTCATGGACTTTTTGCCGTTTAGCATGAGTATTGCGTTGCTGGCCGCGGCGTTTTGCCAAGTACGATGAACCAGGGTCCCAGTCATCTTCTTCTGATTGCTCGTCGAATTCCTCGGACTGCTCGTGCTCCTCAGAATCATAGTCCTCGTCGGATTCATCTTGAGTTCGTGCATTGAGAGGCATCACGGGAGGCGGAGCACCGGATCTAGGGATCGTGGGTGGCTCCTCGGAAGTAGCCCGGCTATTCTTCTTGTAAGCGCGCCTTCCAGGTGTATTTTTCTCGCTGGGTGCAGGAGATCTCCGCGTTGTCTTGGGCAACTCTTTGTTCTTGGATGCAGTGTCTTCCTCAGCTGAAGAAGGAACGCTCTGCGGCTGGACTGGCGGGGGCAAGCCTGATGGTGTAGTAACTCGCGGAGGTTCACTCGCATTAGCTGAGCTTTCATGCTCCTTATCGATTTTGACTTCTTCAGCCGCATTCGAACCCCGTGTTCGCGAGTCTCTTGAGCGCCGTTCCATGGCCCGCGCAGCTCGCCTAGTTTTCGAATCACCGTCTAGCCCAATAGTAAGCTTTGGTCGGTTTGTCGATCCCGGCTTGCGGCCGCGCTTTTTTGGCACTTTTGGAGTTTCTAATGCCTCTTCTAGCTCCAGCTCATCGTCACTAGGCGTTGACACGTTTCGCTTTTTGGGCGGCCGACCGATCCGGTGTTGAGTCCACTGTGATTTTAACGCTGGATTAACCTCAACAAAGCGGGCAAAAAACGTGCCTCTTCGTTGTTGCCCAGATTCGCTCTCAGATTGACCCCCTTGACCCCTATCATTATCCGATCGAGGAGAGTAGGGTGGATCAGATACAGTAATCGACATATCACGCGAGTGCCGAAGCGGGTCGTCTTGCGAGTTCAGATTATCAACTTTGTTTCTCGTGCGCGGTCGTCCAATAGGCCTTTCAGACCTTCGTAGTTGAGGACGAGGTTCCAGAGGGTACGTATGTACATTTTCTGCCTCACCATTCAAAGGCGCTTTGGGAGTCACCGACTCAGGCATGGTTGACTCAACGTACTTCGGGGTTGTTGCATTTGGACGAAGTGACTCCGGGAGAACGTGTCTGAATCGCTGCCCCTCTCTTCGCACGAGCGGTTCTCCAGTTTTTGTCGATCCGGACGTTGCTGAGTGGCTTCCAGGTGGTGCCCTATCTGAAGATGTTCTAAAAAGCACTGTTGGAGGTGTCTCCGCAGCAGTCTTTATGGGCGTTTGCGTGGAGTTTGGCTGGGAGGCCCGCTGCTCTTGCTCCTGCAGTAACTGCAGCCGCTTCAGGTGCTCTTGTTCTCGTTCGCGTTCGCGTTCGCGTTCTCGTTCTAATTCTCGTCGTTTTTGCTGCTGCTGAAACTGCTGCTGCAGCAGTTGTTGGTGGGTGAGCTGCGGTGAATTCTGCGATGGCAGCTTCGGTACAGAAATGTTTTGAGGTGTCAGACTCTGCGGCAAATTTGGTGTAGTAAAATTTGCTGGACCGTATTGCTGGGTCGGGGTCTGCACTAAAGGCTGCTTATCTTGAGGGATCTGATTTTGCTGCTGTTGGCTTTGCAACACTTGAGGCTGCGATTGCTGAGCCTGCGGTGTCGAAACCCCTGCAGGTGAATTGGGAGCCTGAGCATGGGCATTTGCAGTATGTTGCTGAGAGCCCGGATTATCCGAACCCGGGCCAGAAAAATGGGTCTGGCCAAGTACACTGCTCTGATTTTGTCCCGGTACAGGAGTACCGGGTGCACCCGGAGTACCAGGTGCACCCGGAAACGATGCACCGCCGAGTACTTGTTGCCCAAGAGAGAAGTTCTGACCCATGAGAAACGAAATCTGATCAATTGTCAACCCAGATTGGAGCAAGGACGAAACGAGATACTGGATCTGAAGCTGCACGATTCTTTGCAAATCTGATGATGCTTTCAACTGTTCTAGCACCGCCTGATGCCCGCCGCCCAGAAGCGGCTGTGGATTCGACCCCGGGAACAAGGGTAATGACGGGACGCCGAAGGGCTGGAAAGCAGAGACCAGATTATTAGGAGGCTGCGGGAGTGACATTTGCAGGGGGTTCGGGGTCGCGGCAGCCGATGCTGGCCCGGAATTGACTGCTGGCGGCGTGGCCGTTTGAGGTTGCGTGGCCTGCTGTAAATTCAGCAACGGGGCAAGAGACGGTGGCAGTCCAGGAGTTTGGCCAAGCACGGACTGCGGGGGGTTCTGCGGCGGCAGTGGCAGGGTCGTCGCAGCCGCAGGGGGCAGCGAGTTCCACGACTGCTGCGGCTGCGCCGGCCGCGGCTGAGGTGTCACGAGCGAGGGCGAGCCTGCGTGGCCCGTACTAGGCTGAGCTGGACTTGCTTGCGGGGGCTGCGAGATGGAAACATTTTGAGGCGTTCCCGGGCTCGACATAGCGCGTAAACGCGGGTTTATGGACAAATTTGCCAATAACAGGAAACCCCTCCTCCGGATTAGGCAAGGTTCGCCCAGTGATGAAGTGCCCTTACCCTTTGTCTCTGGGTGATTCTGACGCACTCAAGATTACATTGTTGGTGAGACGGCCTTGTCGCAGCAGAAAACTCCCAACCGCAGGTGCCCTCACGCCAGGACGACCATCTCTGCGCTGGGCCTTCCCAGCAGGGTAAATAGACGTATCTAGTAACCACGGCTGATTCATCACGCGCGCTGTGTCCAATAAGTCCGGTCGAGTTTCACTGACCGAGTTGGTAGACAGCATAAAAGGACTCTAGATGCTGCGCATTACGAGGAGTGCTTGCCGCACCAGCGTCACGAAGCCGCAGCGGCGCTTTGCACACGGCGTGCACTACGGCCCGGAGGAGCCCATCTCATACTACGCGAAGTGGATCGCTGTTGTGAGCGGGTTCGGCGCTTTGCTCGCGTACGACCGCTACTACTCGGACCGGGCTGTTTCCAAGTTCCTGACGCCCGAAACAGACACTGCTGCTATAGAGACACAACGTCAGAAGTTTGCGGACCGGCAAGTCACGGAGAACGCACGCAACGTCGAGCTTCTTTTCCCGCGCAACCGCAGCACTGCGACGGAGACGTTCTCGCCGCGCCCTGTTCTGCCTACCGCCCACCGTGCCGCTCACCTGAGCGAGGCGGTGGACCTGGATTCGCTTTCTGAGCGCCGGCCGCGCACCAAGCCCCATGAGTAGGCGGCAGCGCATAATTTAAAGTATGAATATATTCTTTAACAGGTGTATAGCATATGGGAATGATGCCAGGTGTACTATCCTCCGTTCGAGTTGAGCAATAGGAGGCCATTGTTGGGTGTGATCATTGCGTCGGGCAGGAGAGGCTTGAAATAGCTTCGCCAATGGAGCATGATAAATAACTCAGTCCAATGGCGGCCTGGCCTTGGTATTAAAGAGTCAAATTTGGTGTATAGCTGCATCACAGTCAAATGCGACCGGTAGTTACAATAGGGATATGACCAAGCGCTCGACGAGCACGGTCTGTAAAGTCAAGCTAAATGGCGACTCAGCCACAATGACATAGGATTAATTATTTGATAGTTTTATAGACTGAGTTCCTAACATACGACTTGTAATGAAAAGCGATAGCATGAGGCTATCGTATGACATCCGACGCGCACTTTATTTACGTCGGACTTGAGTTGAACAATCTGGCCCAGTTGAATATCACTCATTGACGTTTGACGTTGACGGTTAGAGCTGGTGAGTTGACGTAGTATCGTCATATTATCTGACAGCTTAATTGCGTACTCACCTATTCATGAACAATGCGCGACTTGGCTGTCGTTGTCGTGCTTTTTTATTGCATATCTATATGTGGGCTGCACAGCTACCTACGTGAATTAAATTTTGACTTGCAAAAAATCGGGAAGCAATTCACCGGCTTTTCACCGCGGGCTCGTTCACGAGTGACTTGGTCACTAGGCGCAGCACGTAAACATGTCGGCAGTCCAGACATGAGCACACCGACATTGACCGATTCTTTGATTAATGGATTACTCACTCGCGTGGTTTTAAACTTCTAGACCCCCATGGTTTTTCACACGGCGATTCGTAACTTGCACTTCCGTTTTTGTTTAGTCCAGGCTCGATCTGACTAAGTCTGCGACATCACGAAGCACCACCGGAAGTCGAGAGTTCCATGGGTCAAGTGAGCTCCCAGGTTCGCCTCGGCGCGGCATACAACACGGATCCGCGCCGGTTCTGCACGCAGAAATGCGAAGTGTATCTGAATGAGGGTGATGCCATTGCCGCGGGCCCCGAATGCGTGCCAGCAAGCAATACGGTGGTCATAGCTACGAAGTTCGACCAGGCTAGCCAGCGGCTGGCCGCGTACAGGCCAGACCAGAAGCCGTTATCATTTGTGCTTGATCCAGAAACCGACGTGCTCCTACTACAAGTTCCGTACCAGCCGTCGCTGTCCCTGCGGTTCTCTATCACCTACGCCACGACGCCAGGTCGAGGCTCCCCAGCGCTTGGCTTTGCCCACGCGAGTTCCGCGAAGGAACTGGAGCATGTTGTCTTGAAGAAAGTGACCGAGAACTGGGTCCGCGTCGGTGAGTTCGTTGAGTCCGAGTCGCCAGAGGTTCACCACGTCGAGCTGCTTTGGGTGTGGGACGCGCAAGCCGACCGCTTGGGCGGCTGGCCGCTCCATTTCGCATTCTTTGAAGAGCGTGATGGCCGCCCAAACCTCCTCTCTGGTGCCGCGCTGTGGATCAGCGAGCGACCCCGCGACGGCCTCTTCTTCTCTGAGTTCACTATGAGCCCCGGCGGTACGATGGCACCAAACACAGCACTGCCGCAGTCCCTGCCACCGGTGACACCTTTGCATGCATCACAGCCGTTCTCCGTGCCGGCTATGCCAACGACGCCTGGACCACCTTCCACAACGGCTTCCACGCTGAACAACAATAATAGTAGCAACAGCGAGGTAGGAAGCCCCTCACAGAAACTGCCCGCAGCATATGGCATGCCCTTAGGCCACGACCCGCTCATTTTTAGAGCACCTCGCCCAGCCCAGGAGCATGTTGTACACTCCGAGGATGGCCCACAGTTTCGCAGCGCACTGGCGGTCATGGAGCGACGTATCGGCCCGCTGAAGGCACGCGTGAAGCAGCTGCTCAAGCGCAGTCTCATGTCTAGGGAACGGCTACTGGCTTTAATCGAGGCGGACCAGTGGCTGGCTTCAGGAATTACAGAGGCGGCACGCACCGAGTTGACTCCGTTCAAGCCAGTTATGGATTGGTTTAGTCGTAGCAGCGAGGGTGGACTCAGCGCCATCCAGCGCCAGCGCAAGGCAACTCTCAATGAACTTACGACACGCATAATCGAGCCCTTGCAACAGTTCTATGAGTTCGACATCAAGAGCTTCGAGGCCCGCAAGCGGGACTTTGAAGAGGACAGCTCCCAGTTTTACAGCTGGACATCCAGGTACCTGGCAGCGCGCCGCCGTGGTGATCACGCCGATGCGCATGCGGACCAAAAATTTGCTCTCAAGAAGAAGAGCTTCGACGCAGCCCGCCTTGCTTATTTCGCATACTTGACAGATATCACGACGGGTTTGAAACAGCAAGTGCTTCTGCAATTGTTAGCGCTTGCAGCGCAAACAATCACGGACTCACACATCGCACTTGGCAGCGAGATGGCGAGCCACACGCGCCCGCGCATCGACAACGTTGTGGATGATATAAAGTCAGCTGCAAGGCAGTGGGAGAAACATAGGATCGATGCGCTCCAACGCCGCCGCGCTCTGGCAAACGATGTGGCGCAGCAGGTAAGCGAGCAGCAGACCGAACAAGACGCTGAATTGCACGACAATAAGCCGCGCGGGCTTTACAAGGAAGGTCTCCTCTGGGCTTCGAGCAGGCCAGGTAGCGTGCAGGACTCGCAGAGCACGAACAAGCAAGCTTTGCAAAACCTAAAATGGCACAAGTACTGGGTCGTTCAGGACGGTGGGTCTCTCAGCGAATATACGAACTGGAAGCAAAGTGTGGACCTGCACAATGAGCCGATCAATCTGCTGATGGCTAGTGTGCGTGAGTCGACTACCACGGACCGGCGATTCTGTTTTGAGGTTGTTACGCCACAATACAAGCGTGTATACCAAGCCACTTCCGAGGAGGATATGAGGTCGTGGATTCAGTCGATTTCGCAAGGGATCAGCACTAGGCTTGAGGTCGGCGACGAATATACCGATGCCCCGCGGCAAAATCTCAGCCTTGCGCGTAAAGTTTCACGCTCAGGCGCAGCTACTACAAAGCCTCGCGTGGCCCCCATTACAACAACACTTCCGCCAGCTGCTCCGGGGTCGGCACCTGTTTCAGCTCCCTTGCCTGCATCAATGCCTTCGGCCATGCAGCAGAAATATTCTGATCTGATCGTTCAAGTTCATCGCATTCCCAGTAATCAACAGTGTGCAGAATGCCAGACTACCTCTGGTGTGGAGTGGGTATCTATAAATCTGCTTCAGGTGCTGTGCATCGAGTGCAGCGGTGCTCACCGGTCCTTAGGTGCGCACATTTCAAAAGTGCGTAGTCTGACTTTAGACACGGTAAGTTTCACGCCGAGCTTATGCGCGGCGATTCTGGCAGTATCGAATGAGAAGATGAACCAGATTTGGGAGGCCAGGACGCAAGCTGCGCTTGCCGCCAAGCCTGCTCGGACGGCGAACTCTGCGGCACGACTCAAATTCGTTTCCGAAAAATATGTGGAGAAGCAGTTTATACATGAGATTGAGAAGCCTAACGCCGTCCTGCGCAAGGCTATCGCCGAGCGTGATATTGCCAAAATGTGCGCGGCACTGGCGGCCCGAGCGAACCCCAATGGAGTCAGCGATGAAGATGAGCCGATGGTTATCCATGCGCTAAGGTCGACGAAGCCGAGCGACACAGCATTTCCCGCAGCAGAAGTTCTTATTGTGAATGGTGCTGCCGTTCCAGCCCCTAGCGAATACAGTGGCCTCACGAAGGCAGCTCAAGAATACCTAACGAGCAAGCAGAGGAAGTAATGGGCTGTAATGCCCCTTGCTTGCGTTGGATCCCTATTATTTATGATACGTGTGGCTAGCCCTACAGCCGTTTGGCGCTAATTGCTGTCGCATTTTTGATGTACCAACTAACTAACTACCTAATAATTCAGTACCTGCTCTGTCAGTGGCGAGTGTTGTCTGTCATTCAAAAATGCCTTTGAAGGGGCGATAGAAGGGCGGGCCGCCCTTCGCTTGAGGGCTTGGTCATACTTTTATTTACATGCCATCATCATTTGGTTATTCAGAAACGCCCTGCATTTCTATGTGGAGAAAGGACCGGCACACGTAGGTGCACCAGCTAAATGGTTAAATTCCTATTGATCGCGGGGTGAACGGCTTAATGAAGGCCTTAATGCGTTGTAACCTCGATGCAGAGATGGTTTGCGAGATAATAAGATAATCTGGTTGCTACAAATCAAAAGCTGCATGGTCTTTACACAATCACGCATCTGCGCCGCGCTACGGCAGTGACGGGTTCCGCCCCGAGACGGCTTTGGAATCTAAATTTATCATAGGCTCAATTAGTCTCATCGATTGCATGATGACTAGCTGGTGTTATGCAAGATCTCCAGATTAGAGGCGCCGACGCAAGGACTCCCAATCGCTGCCGTGACGAACGTAGAACTTGGCAGCCGTGACCTTCCAAATATCTAGCATAGATTGTTGTGGCAAAGCTGGCGGAAAGAATCAATAGAAGAGTGGTTGACAGTATATGATTTTATACTTGGCTATACCGCCAGACTAAAATCGCCTGATTTGTTTTTGACAAGTTGTGGGGCCTCGGAATTTGGGTAACGAAATGCACGGACCCTAGATACAAAACATAAGCGAATTGGTTTATGGGCGAAACGCACAAAAGACAAATCGGACCCTGTAAGCATTCTGCAAGCAGCCGCAAGGTCCGTTCCCGACGCCACTTTTTATTAGCTCAAATAGGAAAAAACGTAGCGCCACGCCAAGGAACACAAGAGCAACCCATGAGACATGGCAAAGCATGGGCCCCGCATAATTAATTCGCGTGGCGAGGCCCCCGCCCTACAACGCAGCCACATGAGGCGGGGTGGCATCTATCGTTATGCTCGAGTATACGATATGTAGCGCCCTACCCTTGCCATTATCCAGCCACGTATGCACATACTCCTCGATTCCACCAATGATTCCCCGGCCTCTCGGCGTCGAGAGTTTCACACCACGGCTCTGCCCTAGCCACAGTTTTCCGGGTCTAGGGTGCGGGATCCTCAGCCACGGTGAGCATAAATCAAGCACAACCATGAAGGGCAAGAAGCGTCCCAAAGAAACGCTGGTTTCTTGCTTTTAATTTCCAAGCGTCATGGGCATTGCTGCCTAAGTGTTGATCGAGCCGAAATACCGAAAGGCGAGGATTAACTTGCCGTTTGGCCGAAATATCCCCATCCACAATTCTGGTGACTAATCATGTTTTTGTAGAAAGTTAGGCGTATGCTGGCGACTCCAAAAATAGGACTGAGGAGTCGTGTTGTTGATAAGTTGCCGTGTTTCGTGACTGCCCTACGTTCCACGTAAGAGGGTCGCAGCCGCCGTACACGTGTCTATATAGCCTTAGCACTAGAGTTACGGCGAAAACCAAATCGCTCTGAAATTAAACGCGCGCGAATTACCCCATTTACTGCTATCGGCATATTTGGACAGCATTCGGGCACATGCCCGCCGTTCGGAATATACCCAGGCTGGCGACCAAAACAAAGGGCGAACCCTGCATATGCATTAGGTCGCTGACACATACATAATACAGGGCTTTTTTAAAACCACGGCGCCGGCCGAACCCCTCGTTTATATTCTCTGCGTAGCAACAACTTTCCATCAAGCTAGCTCTTCAGTTTTCGATGGTGTCTCGTAGTGTTGTTTTCCTCACGGCTGCTGCATCGCTGGCGTCGGCTCAGAACTGCTCTTCGTTCCTTAACGCGACGAGCCAGTCGGACCTCGACAAGATTTCGAGCTGCTCCAGCTTCAACGCCTCCCTCACTATTGGCGGCGATGCGGGCGTCCTCACCCTGAACGGTGTTCAGAACATTACGGGCGACCTCACGATCGAGGGTGCCTCGGATCTGTCGAGCTTCTCGGCGCCGACGCTTGAGAAGGTTGGCGGCACGCTGAAGCTTGACCAGCTGACGATTCTGAGCACGCTGTCGATGCCGCAGCTTACGGACCTTGGCGGCATCTCGCTGCAGACGCTGCCTGCGCTCGAGGAGCTCCAGTTCAACGCTGGTGTGCAGAACGCCCGCAACATTCTTGTCAGTGACACGGCGCTGAAGTCGCTCGACGGCCTGAACCTGTCGCACGTCGACAACTTCAACGTCAACAACAACAAGCGCATCTCTGATATCACGATTCAGGCCACGCAGATCTCGCAGCTGCTGGACATTTCGTACAACTCCGATGATGTGAACGTGTCGCTGCCGAACCTGGAGTGGGCCAACAACGCCACGTTCCGCTACTGCGCTTCGGTCTCGATGCCCAAGCTGTCTAAGATCAACGAGTCGCTCGGCTTCATCAACAACACGATGTACGGCCTCAGCTTCGACTCGCTGTCCTCGATTGGCGGCACGCTGACGATCAACTCGAACTCTGAGCTGCGCAACGCCTCGTTCCAGAGCCTTAAGTCGATTGGCGGTGGCTTCGTCGTGGCTAACAACACGCACTTCGGCAAGATTCTCGGCTTCCCCAAGCTCGAGACTGTTGGCGGCGCCATCGACTTCCAGGGCAACCTGACGGCGGCCTCGCTGCCCAAGCTCGACGAGGTCGACGGTGGTGTTAACGTTGAGTCGAACAACTTCCTGAACTGCTCGTCGTTCGACAGGGCGCACTCCGCCGGCGACTTCCACGGCGACAAGTACGTGTGCAAGGGCAAGTCGACGACTGTGTCGGCGAAGCTCACGTCGACGTCCAAGAAGTCGGACTCTGCCTCCGGCTCCGCCTCGGCAACGGGCACTGGCGCTGGCGCCGCGGCCTCCGGCTCTGCCTCGCGCACGGGCTCTGCTGCCTCGTCTGGTGCTGCCAGCTCGTCGGGCAAGTCCAAGGCCAAGAACGCCGCTGCTCCTGTTGCTGCGGCCGGCTCCAGCGTTGTTGGCGCGATGGCTGCTCTGCTGTTCCATATGCTTTAAGCGCACCCGTGGGTGTCTTAATAGCTGTTCCATGCAGCCGGTGGCCTGCGACTGGGCCCGACTGTACATTTTTAATCTATCGTAGCTATTTAATTTGCATTGGCAGCGATGCTAACGTTATTTAAAAATATTCATTTAATCTAATAGCCGTCGGTTCTTCGGAAGGCTGAGGTTCAGTACCGTCGAGCTCTTTTTCGCGAGCCTTTGAAGTGAACCGACTCAAACTTGTTGCAGTGCGGGGCGCAACTGACAGTGTCGGCACTCGGGTAACGCAGCGCTCGGGTGATGCAACGCTCGGGTGATGCAACGCTTTTTTCTGAGAAGCAGCCCAGCTGTATGTGCGAAGACATCGTTTTACTTGCGTCCTGAGGGACCATATCAATGAACCTACATCCTCCACAGTCAATTGACTTTAAGCAAAACCGTCATCGCGTGCCGCTATTCAAGCCCGTAGAGACGGTGGCTCCGAACATACTGAGCTACGCCTGGCGGAGTGAGACGCTCAAGCTCTGCAACAGAGCTGCGCGCAGCCGACGAGCTCACGCCAACGGTATCCGCGGCGGAAACAGCGACATGTATTTTCTCCGCGAATGGACGGAACTGTGCGGCTGAGTCGAGCTCCTTCTGCTGCCGGACAGAACCCAGCTCCGGCATCTTCGACTTCATGTCCTGCTCGCGCGTTAACACGAGTGCCTCAACGTTAGCGAAAAACGACTCAAGCACCTCGGATACTGGCTCCGTATAGTACTTCTGGTCACCAACGCGCATGAGCGTGTCGAATCCCATAGCAAATACGGCGCGCGAGTCGGGCAGGGCGTGGCCGATGGCCTGCGCCTTGTCAATGAAGCGCGCCTCGGTCGTGAGAGCAATTTGCGTATCGCCGCCTAGCAGGCGAGCCGTGATTCCCATCATATCAATGCGCTCGTCCAGCTCGTGCGGCGGCACGGCCGGCTTGTCGGCGTTGCCGGTGGAAAGCAAGAGCACAAGCACGCAATGCGGGAACCACTCTCGGCACAGTTGCGCGAGCTTTACATGGGCATTGTTGGGCGGGTTGAACGACGAGTCGACGAAACATACCGTGCTCTTAGGCGGCACGGAGCCACTGAATTCGATTCTCCGACCGCTCTCCAAGAATTCGGTCGTACGCATGCCCTTACCACACGGATGTGACAAGCCCTTAATATATTGATGTGAGCTGTTTAGCCTACACCGATCATGCGCAAGAACCACGACAAAAACATATCTCTCAATTACGCAACTAGATATATACTCTAGCGCTAAATAGGACTGTATGACAGTCATATAATAATACTAAGGATATCTGATCCAGCCGCATATTTCAGCAGGTACCCTAATGCTCAAAGCTTTCAACTCCTGTAGCTTGTGCACGGAGCTAACGAGAACTTCTCAATTGCTCGCACATTTCCTCCAAAACGAACTCAATCTTCGAGCGTGCCCAAATAATCGAGATTTGAGGCCACACGCTGCTCTCGCCCAGTCTGATCCAGTACTTCGCCTTCTGCCAGATGTTCGCCGTGTCCAGCACAAGAAGCACATCTCGCAGCAGGGCGTCCGGCTCGGGAACGACGTTCACCTGGAACCCGCCAGGGATCATCTCGTCCAGAAACACCGACTTTAGGGTCTGCGAGACGAGCCCCCAGTCCGCGAGTTGGCCAATGCGGTATTGAGCGCTCATACGAACCAGAGTTATGGCCCGCTGCCACAGTCGTGGTTGTCCGCGGTACTTGAACTCGGACAAGAGCATCGGCGCAAAGTAGGGTCGGCTTACACTCACAACATAGTTGTTCACGTTGAATAGCTCGGCAAGGCGCGAGTACGGTGATTTGCGCGGCGGCGAGTATGTCTTGTGGTTCGCCGGTAAAAATACACACGGCGAGTCGGGGTGGGGCCGCACTCGGCCCGTGTAATCCTTGACTAGCAGCTCTACGTCGGTAAAGCCCGGAAGCTCATTCGTTCCAATAGAGGCGAGGATGGCAGTACGAATGATGACCTTGGGCGTGGTCAAGTAGTTGTAAAAGGTTCCTGTATGCGACCCCGCGGGCAGGACAAGGATATTAAGGACGCGGCCCGAGATAAGGTACGCTTCTTCAAACGTCATGTCGCCTAGATGACGCGCGACAAATCGGTGAAACATGAGAATTTCGGGTGTGAACCGCGAGCGCAGCGCGCTGTCCATTATACCACCCAGAGCGGTCTGTTTTGGATCGGCGCCTTGCGGCCACGCGGCCAGAATTACAAGCGGGACTCGCTCAATGGCTTGCACGATCTCGTCGCTGGGAAAGCTGCACACGTAGGCGGCCACGATCGAGCCGACAGTCGAGCCGCAGATGACGGACGGCAGCAGATCGGTGCTGAGCAGCGCCTTCGCCACGCCAAGATGGCACATGCCAAACAAGGAACCGCCGTGTAAAATCAGGGCAGTGCGCCCATAGCTTTGCCGCGTGTCCGTGAAGAAGGACTTGCGCAGCATGCGGTCCTCACCCCGGCCCAGACTGTCCAGTGACAGAATAACCTCGTGGATGTAGTCCTCGATGAGAAACTTTGTGCCTGAATACGCCCGCGTGTACAGCTCTATATTGGCGATGCTACCCATATTGCGGATGAGGCCCGAGCGAATGACCTCGGCCAGCTCGTCCTTCGCGCCCTTTTCGCGCAGCTCGGCTAGCCGCATCCGCAACGAGCCAATTAGCTTATAGTCGTAGTCCGCGCTCTCCGGCGACGAACGCCACACATCATTCGAGTACAGCGCATCGAGCTGGACGGCCACGTCGTGCCACTCATTGAACGTCTCGGCGTGTCTGAGCCGCTTGTGCAGCTCCTGCTTCTCGTCGGCACGGAACAAATACTGCATGACGCGGAGCTTCCAGAACCCCCAGACGCACGCAACAAGATGGCAGATCGCAAATGCAGGAGAGAGAAGCCGGTTTAGTGGTGCAAGCGCCCGGTACATGCGCTGTGGCGACTCAATTCGAGCGCTAGCCAGGACAAAGTCGGGGTAGGCCGGGTTGCATGTGAGAGCGCCGCGGGGCTAGGGCCAGAGGGGCGTGGTACCACTCCACACGGCATGTGATCAGCCGGCATGGCACGCCAAGTCCTCCATTCATGCAGTGCCTGCGACTCATTTTACTACTATTTTACGATCGCGAGCTTGTAATATGAGATGTTCGTATACAGCGGCCAGTTAGCTAGCGCTTTTGTCAGTTGGCCGACCCTGTCTCGTAGCCCAACCCCGGCTCATATTATTTTCTGCTTCTTATTATTCCTCCTACACCGATATTACGCATTCTACCGTCCTGTATTAAATAGATTCATTGGTATTAGCCTTGCATGAGGTCCCACATCTCACTGCAGAGCTGCATGTACCTGGTCTTACGCTCCGCGGCTGTCATATCTGATGGCAGGACCGCAGAGGTCCGGCGCTGCTCCAGCTCGCGGCCGCCAGGCTCCTTCAGAACAAGGCTGCTACTTTCGGACTTCGTCTTGGGAATTGTGGTGCTAGGCGGCGTCATTAGGCTGATCTGGCTAGCAGATGCGGGCAGAGACACCGTGGCCCTCGACCGAGGCGACGGTGTGCACAGCGGCGGCCACAGTTTATCGGCTGTGCGGCTCCCTCCGCTAGCAATGAATGGAGCAGTTGTCATTTGCGAGATGAGCGGGAGCCTCAGGCCGCCTCGACTGGAGTCTCGTGGCGCGGGCTCGAGCGGTTTAGGCTCGAGCGGGCCACAGTCGAGCACCTTTGGCGGTGACCGCTTCGGGCATCCTTCAATGTCTGCAGTGTGGCAGTCGTCTTCGGCTTGCGGCCGCTTGCGAGGAAGCAACGGATTCGCCGAGTAAGGCCCGCTGAACTGGCGCTCGCGGCGCAGGGCATTCATATCAAGCGCGCGTGGCCGCAGCGACCGGCGGCCGCCGAATGAGCGTGAACGCGGGCTGGATTGCGTGCGATCATCTGGCAACGTTGCGGACGCGCTAGCTAGGGAGAAGGTGGTACTTTTCTGCGCGGTCGGAGTCGTCGAAGTTGGCGGAGTAAGGGGCTCGCGGCTATTTTGGGGAGAGCTTTGCTGCTTGCTAGCTTCTGTGGGGCGAGAATGGCTGCTTGAGCTCTCACGCTGCGCAATTAGCTGTCGCTGCTCACTCTCAATGCTGCGCGCTCGCTCTATCACGTCTTCTGGTAGATCAGCGCTCGTAGGCGACAGACACTGGATGGCCATTGACGCCACGAGCGAGCGCGGGGCGGCATTGCTAGGCAAAGTCACTGACTGTGTGCCTGGGCAGCCTACTGGTTCCATCTCGTGGATCAGAAGTGGTAGCAGAGACCGTGGGGAATCGGCCACGGCGGTTATTTATTACTTGTGTGCGAGACTCAGCCGGCCGGGGGATTCGAGGCCCTCTAAGACACGCGCCATAATTAGTCTTTTTTGTAAATGCATGAGCCGGATTAATCTGCTGCACCTAATTTAATGCGTCATGTAAATAATTTTTGCGGCACGGAAGCTGCGGTGGGTAGATACGCGCGATCTAGTAACCGACTTGGTCCGTGTCTCGAATTGGCCCAGGCTTCTTTATGAGCCATGGCATTGAGCGTGCTGCTTTGTGGATTTGTTCCACTACCGAGCCTGATCTGAGGAGGCCGCGCGAGCCAATGCGGCAGTGGAGGGTCAGGGGTGCCCACGGGTTCTGCCGGCACTGTCACAAATCTTGATTGAGTTCAGTGAAATAAGGTTATCAATTTGTGGGGACGACAGCGTGCTCACAATCCTTTATGTTCTATGGAGATGGTCTGCGGGCTTGCTTCCTCGCGTAATTATTACTCTGCCGCGTAAAGTTCTCCCGCCGTCAAGAGACTAACCTGCAGGGTTCAATCTTAGGCTGCCTAATGGGTAAGGGGAGTGTTTTGGTTTAGTGCTGCCAAAGGAGCGGCGCTGGCCAGTCTGGAGTAAGTTTACCGCAATCTAGCATGCGAAAACCCAGAAATACAAAGGCCGAAACACTGTGGAGCGAGCGCGGAATCATGAGGCCGCAATAGGAAGCTCGCAGTAGCTAGGCTTTCCAGGCGTCTTCAGTGCATGAACGCACACGCAAAAGTCGCGCCGTTATCTTATCTCTCCGCTGTTCTATATATTATCCTGTATATCCATTAATAGCACGCGTGCCTGTCCGGTCCGCTAGAACGGCTGCCAGTGGCCACCAGCGGTCGCCAGCTCCATTCTCGGCCGTCGCCGCCGCCGCGGCACTGGCCGTATGGAGTCGCCCGCGCCAGCATTACCTTATCGCGGCCCGTGTCTCTCCACCGACCGGCGGAGCCAGAACGGGCGAGATGTTACGCAACCCGGTGCTCGACGACATTCGCAGCAGCATCCACTCGCGGCCGATTCCATGGAAGGGCCTTAATCGCGTGAATGTTGTGACCGAGCACGAGGTGCAGTCGTTCGAGTCGCTCGATAAGCTCGCGGCGCCGGAGCGCATCGCGCAGGTTCGCGCAAACACGTCCGAGTACGCCCAGCTCGTGATTCAATTGTTTCAGAAGGACATCCGGGACGATCTCGTTAAGTACCTTGAGCTGTTTATCGAGGAGTACGGCAGCCAGGTCCCTGAGTTTGCGCTCGATCTCGGCCGCAAGACCGAGTCGTGGGACACGCTCACGAAGCTGCTCGACCGCAGCGACGAGCAGATCACAGTGCTTGCGCTTCGCGCGCTCACTGTAATGGCCACGGCGGGGCCGCTCGCTATCGCCCCGTCCGCCACCATTGACGCCGTGTTCAAGTACACAATAACGCACTTCCTGCTCACGCCGAAGAACGACGCGAACCTGAAGGACCTCGCGCTCCAGACGCTCTCGCTGCTGCTCCAGAACCCGGAATACCGCATCGCGTTCGCCCCGTTCGCCGCGGATGCCGTGCCTGCCATCGTTGAGCTTGTGAAGGAGGGCAACTTGCAGGTCCAGTATGCGGCGCTGCTGGCGCTGTGGATCCTGTCGTTCGGCAAGGAAGGTGCCAGGCGACTCGTTTCGGAGTTCAACGTCATTTCTCCGCTGCTCGACGTTGCGCGCGTGGCCCTCAAGGAGAAGATCGTGCGAGTGAGCGTTGCGCTGCTCGCCAATCTCGTGCGCCTAGCGCCGCACAGTGCCGTCCAGGTCATGATTGCTGAGGACGGCATCACGGTGTGCCGGCAGCTGTCGGAGCGCAAGTGGACCGATGAGGAACTCAAGGAGGACCTTGCGTTCCTGAGCGAGCAGCTCAATTCGGCGCTGGACAAAATGACAACTTTCGAGGAGTATGCAGCAGAACTGCATGTAAAACGCCTGCGGTGGTCGCCCGTGCATCGCAACATGGGCTTCTGGGTGGAGAACATTGACGAGTTCAAGGCGCATGACTGGGCCGTGTTCAAGGAGCTGCTGCAGCTCGCAAATACGTCCGAAGACAGCATCACCCTTGCGGTGGCGTGCCACGACATAGGCGCCGTCATCCAGCAGGCGCCCGAGGCGACGGAGGTGATTGCGCGCCAGGGCGGCAAGAAGCGGCTCATGGAGCTTATTGCGGACCAGGACGCTGAGGTGCGCTACGAGGCGCTGCGCGCTACTCAGACAATGCTCGGCCACATATTTGCGTAAGAATAAATAAAAAGGAAGAACTGGTATTTAAATTAATGCTACACTAGATGAGGCTATCGCCATTCGAGCTCGACACAAATGAGCCGAAGTCGTCATTGGGCGCACTAGTTGGCGTCTGCTTCGAAATGCTGAGCGGCTGCAGTGTGGCAAACGACTGCATCGACGCACTAGGCGAGGTCGGCGTTGGTGATAGCGTCGTCGATGTGGGCACAAGCGGCATCATCATTCCTGTTTGCGGCGTGGCGCCGAAGCCCGTGGACTTCATCGCAGCCATCGAGTTGGGTTTCAACGAGCTCATTGGTAGGCTGTTGCCGGTGCCTGACGAAGTGGGTGCTGCTTTTGCGGGTGTTGCCCGAGCCGCTGGCGACGCCTTGGGCAGCGGCTTTGGTAACGGTTTTGTCGTCGATGATGCTGGTGGCATTGTGGGCACCTTTGGCTGCGGCTTGGCTGGTACTTGTGTTTGCTGCGTAGCAGGATGCTTGGCAGACGCGGTGATGGGTGCATCGAACAGGTTCGTCAAATCCGGCTGCGGTCCAGGTATTGTTTTCGGTGCTGGTGTTGGCGCCGTTGGCGCTTTTGCCGCTAGCGCTGGCTTGGCTACGCTACCTACCTGTGCGCCGCTTGGCGGGCCACTGGTCGACATGGGGCTTGTGAGCCAGTCGTCCTCCTCTACTTGTCCGCGGTTGCCGGCAAGAACCTTGGCTTGAGACTTCTCAACACTTTCGATTTCGCGCTTGATTACAGATGTAATGCTCTTGAACTGAGCCACCGTGAGCTGGTTCGAGAGTGAGAGCTGTAGCAGGTGCGGCACAGCCTGCTCAAACACTTGCTGAGTGGTCAACTTTGGTGTCACAGACTCCCAGAGCTTGGACACGGCGATCGTGACGGCTGGGTCACGCGTCTTCATACGCTCAAGCGCAGGAATCATGTTGTCAATAATCAGGGCCTTGGACACGCCCTTATTGACCAACTCGCTAAGGCACTGCGTAGCAGCTACCTTCACGCTCCGCGCTGGCGTAGCCGCGAAGCAGTCAATTACGGCCGGGAACAGTGCCTGTTCGAGCTTCGGGATCGTCAAATTGTCTTTATACACAGAGGCGCTGCTTAACACCTGCGTCTGGATGGGCGCATACTGGGCTTCGTGGTGCTTGAGCGTGTCCACGAGCAGAGGCAGCACGAACTTGGAGAAATCCTTATCCGAGGTATCCTTCGCGATGACCTCTAGGTTATTGGCCACGCTCTCCTGGAACTGGAGGTAATCGTGTAATTTTGTGAACAGAGGCAGCACCTGCTCTTGGAATGTGAGACGGCTCATGTCCGCGCACACGGCGAACAGCACGTTGCCCATGAGCGTGGCAGTTGCAGGGTCTCTTGGACCGCTCAGCTCGACTGTGACAAACTTCAAGATCTTGCGAATGCGCATCTGTTTCGGGAACTGGGGCAGCAGCTGCTCAAAGTGCTTCAAGAATGCGACCTTCTCGTCCACGGGCTTGGCCGCGAACTCGTCGATGGATCTCAGCGCCTTGATGAGTGGGTTCTGGAAAAAGTCGGTTGTTTCTAAGGCGGCCAGGCCGAGGCGCCCCTCGGGATCCTCGCAAAACAGTGCCGGCAGGTATGGCTGCAAGTTCGGCGGGAACTTGGAGACTGTGGTTGCCGCACTGATGTGCTTCATGAACTGCTTTAGTTCTTCCTTGTATGCAGATGGGTTGTTCCGGGTGCGCATCGGCGGCTTGCGGGCAAACAGGGTGTATATGAGACATGCTAGGCTCCAGACGTCATTCGCAGGGCATACTCGCTTGCTAATAACCATTTCTGGAGCTAGGAAGTCGTACGGCGGCTGCATATACTGCGGCATGCGGGGATCAAGCTGGGGAAGGAAGTACTCCGAGCCGTTGTAATCCTCGAAATTGACGACAAACTCAAGTCCAGCTAGCTTCCAATCGCCCTGCGCGTCGATAAAGACGGTTTCGGGTGTCACGTTCGAGTGCACAATGCCGAGCGAGTCGTGCAGGAAAGAAAGGGCCTGCACTACGGTTGTAAGGCCGCGCACAATGGCCAATTCGTCGAGCTCGGAGCTCGACGCGGCATTCAGCGTGCCGGTCACGCGCTCTGTCACGAACGAGAGCGAGCCCTTCGAGCTCTCGAGCGGCTCCACGAGCCTCAAAACGGCCGGGTGCCGCAGCTTGGTGAGCTGTTCGACGCCGCGCTTGGCGAACTCCCACACCTCAGCCAGGACGGCCGAGCGCGGCTTGATTCCGTTTGCCGCCACCGTTTCAGATGCAGACTTCTTGTCGAGCACGAAAACACTGACGGGCTCGTTCGTGGACTTACTTTTCGCGTCGTAGACGGCCCAACATCCTGCTGTGAACGACGGGCGCGACTGCACCGAGTAATTATAGTGGATGTTAGACGAGAACGACTTGAAGAAGTTCAGCATGGCGCCCCCAAAGCTCGTGCCGACCGCCCTCGAGCTGGTGAGTGTCAGATCTGCTGAGGCGCTACGCACTGTGGGCAGCGAGTTAATCGCTGGCACCGCCTCTGCCCTAGCCCATGCTCGCGTGGCTATCTGCGATGTCCTATGAAGACCGACTGCCAATAAACGAATTCCGACCGGAGAATTCAATCTCTACATCAGGTAAGAATGGGTTGTTCATCATTGGTTGATTGCGGCGTAGTTTCATGGCGCAGGGTCAAGATCCGTTTTTTACGCCCATTGTGCTATCTAATTGGACTGCACAGTGAACGGAAAGCTTACGCGCTCTGCTGCAACTAGGTCCATTTCTTCTATAAATACCGTCCAATCTTTAAACTCTGAGCTCGACTAAGGAAATGAAATTAGCTCGCAGACGTTAGTTACGCAAGTGGGGACGATCCAGCTGAACTCAAAAAGACTTAAAGCGCCACACGAGGCTCTCCACCGCCTATTTACATCTGTAATAGTAGTCTAAACACATTGCGAAAGAGAGACTCGTGAATTCATAAATAGGTATAACTTATGCGGCCTTGGCTCGTTTGCGGCTGGGCACGCCATCCTCCAACGTCGTCGACAGCGGGTCGTCTGCTTCCAATGCCGGCGCCGCAGACGTCGAGGACTGCGGCTCTTCCGTAAGAAAGTCGTTGACATTAAATTGGTTTTCGCCGTCGGTCAGGCTGCTGTCGTCGCCGCTCCCGTACTCGCCGACGAGCGATTGTCGGTTCAGCCAGTCCTGTATGTTCTGCAGCGACGTGCCGTTCTGCGCCAGCTCGCGCGAGATCTGGTCAAGGTCGGCCTGACTTGTGACGGGAGGATCAATGCCGGCGGATGCGAAGTCCGTCAGCTCGGGGAACAGCTTAGACGGGTCGTCGTCGAGGCCCGAGTCCACCTCGTTCACGTTCCCGCCATAGTCCGGCTGCGGCTCTAGCGGCAGCGGTTGTACAGAGCCAGAAGTGGTATTTGTGTTCAGTCCCCGCGGCGGCTGCGGCGCCTGGACATGCGGCGGCTGCGGCCGCAGCGGCTGGCGCCGCGTCGGCGGTGGGATGAGTGCCTGCGACACACGCCTCGACGGAACGAGCGCCTTCGACGGCGCATCGCTGTCTGCGGCAGATAGCGACGTGCGCGATGTGTGTTCGGAGCCGGGCGTGCTCGCGGAGCTGTTGCTATTCGGCGTCGCCGCGGGGCCGGCTTCCTGTATTTGGTTATGCATCTGCTCGATCTCCCTGAGATCGTTGGCGCCGGAGTCGCTGAACGTGTTGGCCGGGCTCACACGGCCAAGCGGCGGCTGCTGGCCCGGGTATGACTGGATCATGTTCGCCGGCACGAGCTGCATGTTGTACTGCTGCTGCGGGTCCGCGGGGGCCTCGATGAAGCGGTCCTGGTTCGAGAGGTCAAGCAGCTTGTTCTGGTTACCATAAACGGTGGCCAGGAACCGCAGAATGCGGCTGAGCATCTGGCTGTGCTTGTCGTAGCGCTCGCGCGTCTGGTAGTACTCGGACCACAGCATCTCGTTGTCCTTGCGCATGCGGCCCAGGTCCTCGCCGATATTGATCTGCTTGGCGCGAATCGTCTCGAGCTCTTTCAGAATCGCCTTCAGGTTCGGGTTGTCGTCCTTCGATTCCTGGTCCTCGATCTTGTGCGTGCCGGACTTGTGTCCTCTGTTGCGCACAATGTTCGGCAGCAGCTCCGGGTGGCCCTGGATGAAGTACGGCGACGCAAATTGCCAGTGCTCCTCGTTGCTGTTCATGGTGCCGGCGCTGAGGTCCTGCACCTTGTGCCAGCCGTACATGTTGAGCTGGCGCACGAAGCTCGTGAAGCGCTTGTGCTTGAAATGCTCCGGGAGCAGCGTCTTCTCAAAGCCCTCACGGTCGACAATCTGAATGGCCTTGCCGCCGGGCATCCAGCGGATATACTTCTCGTTCTTCGGGTCGTTGACCATGCGCCATAGCTTGTTTACAAAGGGCGCATTCACCACGCGCGTGAGGTCCACTTCGGGCTCCTCACTGCCGCTGCCCGCTTCACCCTGGCGACTCATGGATTCGCGCCCTAGTGATGCCTGGTTAGCCGCGGACTGTCGGTTTAATGCTGTGTATATTCACCGCTGATCAGCTGGAGAGGGTTTCACGCCTGATTACACATCCGCGGTTCACGTTTGGTGCCTGGGGCGGGTGTGGGGAAGAGTTGTGCCAGCGCACGTCATGCTTAACGGTCGTGTCGGCACCCGATTGAGCGGTGACCACGGGCTTCCAGAGTTGACCCACAAAAAGGCCATTGGCATCGCAATTGCTGCTCCTGGGGCGCCCGCTAGGGCTGTTCCCTCTGCTAGACGTTGCTGCAGCAGACCCCCAGCCCAAACGCGGCACACGTGACCGCGTATTTCTGTATGCGCTAGGGCCGGCTGCCGCCTGACGGAAACTTTTCTTCACGTCAGTATTGGTGGGCCAGCGTGACGGCCACGTTTTTGCCAACGTGGCCGTGGCAACAGTGGGGCAAAACGTAAGTGTGATGATGACCTCTTATCAACTTTGGTGATACCTATGAGCCCTAAGTTATACCATCTTTCGGGACTGAGCTAACCTTCGTAGACGCATAAACAACAGCGATAACGGCGCCAGCCATGCTGATGGTGAATCCTCGTATATTACACAGAACAATAAATAATACAAATACTAGGCCATGACTTCCTCGCCAAGGCGCCGCACGGCCTCTTCGTACTTAGCCGCGTCGACGTCGGGCACGAGCTCCTCCACCTCGATGCGGCGGCTGCGGCTAATGCCGTTCTGGATCACCCAGAAGTGCTTCCGCTCAGCACTCGAGATCGCCAGAGTCCACGCCGTGCCCTCGGCGCCGGCGCGCGCCGTGCGACCCACGCGGTGCACGTACTCGCGCGAGCCCAGGGGCAGGTCGTAGTTCACGACGCACGCCACAGGCATGTCGATGCCGCGCGCGATAAGATCCGTGCACACGAGCACTCCGTTGTCCTGCTCGCTAAACTGCTGCAGCACACGGCGACGATCCTGCACGCGCATCTCACTGGAGCAGCGGCTCGCCGCCAGCGGCTGTCTATAAACCACGTCAGACACGATCTCAATGAGCCGCGCCAGGCGCGCTGCTGCCTCATTGCTGCGCACAAAAACGATCGTGCGGCCGTCAACCTTGTACAGCTCGCTCGTGAGCACGAGCGGCTTGTCCGCAACAGTCTTGACTCGCAACAAGCGCTCCTCAAGCCGCTCCGGCAGCGAGAATTCGTCGAGCCCGTCCAGGGTCTGCGAGCCGATAACAAACAGCTCCGGCGCCGCGGGCACGGAGTCTACTTGTAGCGCCATGAGCTTCGACGGGTCGCGCGTGAGCGTCGCGCTGAACACAAGCCGCTGCGGCGGGCGCCTCCACTCGCGACCAAACTCGGGCCGCTGTGGAGACGGCAGTGCCCGCGCTAGCGCATCCGTCCAGTTCTGGAACGACTGTCCCACGAGTCGGTCGGCCTCGTCCACAACGACGAACCGCAGATCATCAAGCAAGTTCGGCACGCTGTCCAAGTGGTCCACAAGGCGGCCCGGAGCACTGATGATAATATCGGGCACGTCGGTCTTGAGGATCTCCGACTCCCGCCACAGCGCCCGGTCGCTCTTCAGCGTCATGATGCGCAGCTTCGTGCCCTTGCATAGCTTCTCAAACACCTGCTGCACCTGCGTCATCAACACTTTCGTCGGCAACAGCACCAACGCTCGTGGCCGCGCCACGCGGCGCGTCCGTAATGTCTCAACAATGGGCACCGAATATGCAAGCGTCTTTCCGGAGCCCGTGAAACTATTAACGAGCACCGCAGGCAGCGGGTCCGGGCCAAGTCTGCGCTGCGCCTTGAGCACAGCAGGAATCACCGACGCCTGCACAGCAAACGCCGAAGCATAACCAAGCTCAGCAAGCCGCTCGCAGATCTCTGGCGAAAGACCTAGCTCTGTGAAGGGCCTGACCGTGTCGGGCGACACGAACTGGGGCTCCACTGGCCAATCCAGGCCCCGCCGCCTCCCGCCAGCGGCCACTTTCTCAGGCTGGGGAAGCGCCGTGAGCCCCTCCGCTTTCACGGGCTCGGGTTCTACAAGCTTGGGCTCTTCTTCCTCTTCTCCCTTGGCTCGGCGCACCTCTTTGATATGCTGCCACTTAGCTTGGGCCTCGACCTGCCGTGCGTGCGTCTGCCGGAACCGGTCTAGCACAACCGAAAAACGAGACGGGGTCTCATTTCCACCTCCCGGTGACTGCGGCCGTGACTGAGGCTCTTCCATTCTGCAATTCCTGCTGCAGTAATTGCGCCCAGTGTCAATTACCAGAAATATATTTTTTTGGCCGTTCCCTTCAACAATGAAGGGCGCACGTGATAATATGTAGAGGCGCCAGTGTAGCTGGCGCGGGCTAAAAAGGTTTTGATTGCCCATTCGTTAAGGTTGGGTTGTTACCCTTCATTTAGATAGCCTCCAGAATACAGCCCCTGTAACTGACTATTGGCGCCGATTTCTGCGACTTACCATCACCCACTACAGCATCGCTCCCGTCGCCGTCCACAACTGCGTGCTTAGCTAAAATTTCACTTTTGACCGACTAACCGCGCTCAAAGACTCTGACCAGCGGCATAGAAAATGAGAGCCACGCCGGCCGTCTTCAAGCGCTCCGCGTGGAAGGTGCCGTTCATCGTGCCTCTTCCCGTCAAGGAGGCAAAGGAAAAGAAGGTCCCGATCCGCACAAATGCGCGGGCGTGCACGATTCTGCCTGGATTTGTTGGCCTCACCTTCCAGGTGCACAACGGCCGCGCCTACCACGAGTTCAAGATCACAGAGCATATGGTCGGCTCGAAGCTGGGAGACTACGCCCCAACACGCATTCGGCACGTCTTTGGAAAGAAGAAGTAGCGGACCTCAGGAACAGAGTCCCGCTCTCTTCAACGGCTTGTACATATTCACGCATATTTATAATTACTTGTTCATGAAAACATCATCATGGACTCCGAGCAAGTATTCACACGAAATACGACCTCAGAATAAATAGCCCCTTTCGCCAGCCTCGAAGCGACTTCTCATACGAGTTCTGCGCGTCGTCAGCCTGCGTGTCCACGTAGACATCCGACTCCAAGTCCATCTCGGCCGCGCGCACAAACTTCGTACGTTTCACCACCTTCCAGAATAAAATCATTGCAGGCATTACGCCGACCTCTAGGTAGCTTTGGAAAAACTTATTTGCGTTCCAAGGCGCGAATGACGTCCACCCTTGCACGAGAATAATAAGTGTGACCAAAATTATCACAACCCATGGCCCCCAGGGGGCCGTACGATTCACATAGACAAGATTCTGTAGCTTGTTCTGGACCCTCATGCCGCGTCGGAACCGCAACGCTGTAATCCCGATCAGCAGCCATGCGATTTGGAATGAGACACCGATGAGGCTCTGAAGCCATGTCCACAGCGTGCCATCCCCAATATATGAGGCACCAAAACATAGACCAGAAACTGCCCAGGTGGCGACCAGGGCGACATATGGCATGCCCGTCTGAGACAGCCGCGACACAAAACGCGGTGCATATCCTTGGATAGAGGTAGAGTACATGATTCGTGCGCCAGCATAGAGAGCATGATTGGAACCGCTGATGATGGATGTCAGGATAACGGCATTCATGAAAGACCCTCCGGCCTTTGAGCCGACTCGTTGGAACACGATTGTGAAAGGAGAAGAAACGGTATCTCCCGTATTCAAGTTAGGCCAAGTCCATGGTACGTCAATTCCCGCAATGAGCACGGTGAGAACGTAGAAGAATAGGGTGCGCCAAAACACGCTGCGCACGACGCGTGGCATTGTACGACGCGGATTCTTTGTTTCCCCAGCAGTGATTCCAATTGACTCAGTCCCGCCATATGCAAACGATGCGGTAACAAACATGGACACAAACCCAGGAAACCCGTTGACGAACGGCGAATCTTTTATGTGCCAGTAATGAAAACCAAGATACTTATGCTCTTCGTTGATTCCGCAGTTCACGACTATTCCAACAATGATAAAAATGAACACGGTCACGACTTTGAGCAGGGCCAGCCAGTATTCAAGCTCCCCATAGGCCTTGACTGAAATCAGGTTGATGGCAAGCACGAACACCCAAAATATAAGCGCAATGATCCATGAGTGGAAGTCCGTCCAGTACTTGAACACCATCTGCAGGGCCACTAAATTGGACGCCATAGCAATCGCTTCCGTGGCCCAGAAGTTCCATGCTAGTGCGAAGCCTACAGCTGGATCTACAAACCGACTCGAGTACGTACAAAAAGACCCTGCGATCGGCATGTAGGTGGCCATCTCACCAAGAGCCAGCATTACCAGAAACACAAGCATGCCAACAATTGAGTACGAAATCAGCATGGAAGCAGGCCCACCCTCCTGTAAACTTTTGCCTGTACCTAAAAACAGGCCGGTACCCACGACACCAGCGATAGCAATCATAGAAACCTGCCGAGTGGAAAGTCCGCGTCTGAGTTGGTCCTCAGCTCTAACGTGAGTTAGCACTTCATTTTCATAAACTAGTGATTTCGGCGGTGCTTCCTCGTCGACTTGCGAAGACTCTGTGACTACATGAACGACTTTCAGAGAGCCAGGGTTATCAGGCGAGCTCATTACCACAATTCAATTGAGCACTCACAGAAGTTGATATAGTTTTTTTTGGCCCCACAGCGTATATTAACGGCTGCCTTTCTGTCTCGCTTTTCACATCAAATCGATCAAGTGGGCGGTTTACCGAATGAAGCGTCACTTCACGTGCGCCATGCGAATTGCATGCGCCTCTTCTTGTGTTTTAATGGGAAGTGATAGCCCCGAGCAGCTTAATTGGGTGCACGACCACCGCATCTTGCTTGGGTGGTAGAATTCAAGCGTTTTGATTTACTTCTTTCACCATCGCCCGTTGCCCTTTGAAGTAATCAACGACAAGGGTTATGCATGCAGCCCAGAGCGCGGATCTAAAATCCTTGAAAACTAGCGACGAAGCAAAGGATCTTACATAGAGAGGAACTAGTCTTAGTGGCAGATTTATCTCAGTCAAGGCGAACTGCGCGGGTCCCTCAGCATGAATCTTGACGCTAATTCTCTGAATGAAAATAAATTAAAAAAAACAAAACTACCAAAAAGAAGTGCTAGATAACAAATGACTTTGCTTCAAACAGCCATTTGCGCCAGCCCTTCAGCGAATCCTCGTATGCGTTTTCTAAATCGTCGGCCTTTGTGTCCACGTAGACATCAGACACGAGGTCCATTTCAGCTGCACGGACAAACTTTGTGCGCTTTACCAGCTTCCAACCAATAATCATGACCGGCATGATTCCAAGCTCCACGTAGTTTTGGAAGAAGCTACTCGTGTCCCACGGAGAGAAGGACGACCATCCCTGCACCAGAATGATGAACGTGACCACGACCACGACAACCCACGGCCCCCAGGGCGCTGTCCAATTTCTGAACCTGAGATCTTGAGTCTTGTTCTGGACCTTCAAGCCTCGGCGGAATCGGATGGCCGTGATGCCAATCAGCAGCCACGAGAGCTGGTTCGAAACACCGATCAAGCTTTGTAGCCACGTCCATAAAGTGCCATCACCAATAAACGAGGCACCAAAGCACAATCCCGACACTGCCCACGTGGCGAGGAGAGCGATGTACGGGACTCCAGTTCGAGACAGGCGTCCCATGAACCGCGGTGCATATCCCTCGACGGAGATAGTGTACATAATGCGTGTGCCCGCGTAAAGCGCATGATTGCAGGCGCTAATCACGGATGTCACGATGACTGCGTTCATAAACGATCCGCCAGCCTTAGATCCGACTCTTCGGAACACGATTGTGAAGGGCGAGGAGATGGTGTCCCCGGTATCTAGGTTCGGCCACGTCCACGGAACATCAATGCCGATTATGAGCACAGTAAGGAGGTAGAAGAGGACGATGCGCCAGAACACTGTGCGCACGACGCGCGGCATCGTGCGGTGTGGGTTCTTCGTTTCGCCGGCAGTGACGCCAATAGACTCTGTTCCACCATACGCGAACGAGGCCGTGACGAAGATCGACGCAAAGCCGCGGAATCCATTCACGAATGGCGCGCCGTCAATGTACCAGTAGTGGAAGCCCAGGTACTTGTGCTCCTCGTTAACGCCGCAATTGACGACGATGCCAATGATGACGAAAATAAAGATCGTCACTACCTTGAGCAAAGCAAGCCAGTACTCGAGCTCGCCGTAGGCCTTGACCGAGATAAGGTTGATTGCCAGAACGAAGAACCAGAAGATGAGGGCAATGATCCACGAGTGGAAGTTTGTCCAGTACTTGAAGAGGATCTGCAGAGCCGTCAAGTCGGACGCCACGGAGACGGCGTCGTTGGCCCAGTAGTTCCACGAGAGCGCGAAGCCCACGGCAGGATCGACAAACCGGGTCGAGTATGTACAGAACGAGCCGGCCACGGGCATGTATGTGGCCATTTCGCCGAGGGCGAGCATGACGCAGTAGACGACAGCGCCAATGATGGTGTAGCAGATCAGCATTGACGCAGGGCCGCCCTTTTCCAGGCTTTTGCCCGTGCCGAGAAACAGGCCCGTGCCAATTACGCCGGCGACGGCAATCATAGACACTTGACGTGTCGAGAGCCCGCGGCGGAGCTGGTCCTCGATTCTGAGCTCCTGCTGCGCTTCCTCGTCGTAGGTTCCAGCACGCGCCGCTTCCGGAGCGCGGGCATCGCTGCTGGTAGACGAGCCCGTGCGCGTCGTGACTAAATGCACGACCTTCGTCGCGTCCGGGGAGTCGGCGGAGCCCATGGCCGAGACAAATCACAGGCGCTATGAATTCTGGTGGCGCCGCTGAACAAAATGAAAGCTGGTCGGCCGCATTGGAAGATCAATGCTGTATGCGCCTCTTTGGAAAATACGCAACTTCACGTGCTTATTCGATCATGAAGGACGCAGGGTTACGTACCCCGTACATGCAACTCAAAAAGGAACGTCGAAGCGATCAGCCCCTGATAAACGGACGGACGGCACGCAAGCGGCAGTCGCAAATCAAGGGAAAAAAGCGTCGTTGAATTTTTATTTGGTTCAGGACACATATTTAAGAAGACTAAATGCTTGTTAATAAAATTCACAAAATGCTTGAGCGGTGTTCGACTTGCCGCTTGCCGCGCGGGACGCACGATTAAATAGCCAGAAGTAGCTGAGACGCACCATCAGTAGCCGTGCGTATGACCACAATTAAATTCTAATAGCCACAAATATGGCCTCAGATAAGATAGTACAGCTGTATGGACGGCTGTTTGGGAATGAGGGAAGCGCTCTGTTTTGTAGGGGTTGACAATAGCTTCAGAAGTGTTGCCGCGCACACAATACGAGAGCGCATTTTGACAAACAATGTAGCGCCGGTTGATAAAAAATAGTAGCGTAGCCGCGTCATATCATATGTTTCTAGACGCAGAGAAACTACTGCCGCCGCAGCATCTGCTTCAGCCGGCGCACGCGCTGGCTGCCCGTGCGGTCCCGCCACTGCGACCACTCGCCCCAGCCGCCGAGGCGGATGACGAGCGCCGTCGCATTGTCGGCCGTGCCGAGCATGCCCACGTAGGACACGATTTCGAGCGCCGCATCCTGGGGTGTGCCGCGGTGCGAGCCGCCGCTCGCGGCCTTTTGAATTACGATGTCGCAGATCTCCTGGTCGCTGGCGTAGTCGGTGACGCCGTCGGACACAAGCACAACAAACGCCTCGGCGCCGGGCAGCTTGCCGCGGCCCGGCCCGAGCTGGTACTCGACGATGTCGGGCTCGGCCGAGATGCCGCGCGACTTGCCCTGGAAGTCGCCGAACGAGCGCGTGTTCACGTACTGCAGGAACCGCTGCACGCCGTCGGTCGTTGTGTTGAAGCCGAACGCGTAGTGGTGCAGGCGGTCGGCCTCGTAAACGGAGTCGGCGTGGTGCACGGTGCTGAGCGCCTGTACGTTGCCCTGGTTGTCGCAGACGAGCGCGCGCGTGTCGCCGACCTGCGCGACGGTGAGGTTTGCCTCGACGCCGGGCGCCCAGAACTGCGCCGCCGGGTCCAGCGTGTAGATGTACGCGGACGTGCAGGTGGACCCGGCGAGCTCGTCCGTCTTGAGCTCGTCGAAATCGGCGGCCAGGAACGCCATGGGCAGGCGCAGCGCGAGGTCGTCGTACTGCGAGCGCAGGAGCTGCTTGAGGTGCCGCGAGTTCGCGAGCTTAGCCGTGCGCCAGTAGCCGCCGAAGCGCTCGCGGTAGAGCTGCGGGAGCTCTTCGAGCAGCTGCGGCGGGTCCGCGTTCTCGACGTACGACGCGAGGTTTCTGCGCAGAAACTCGGCGCACGCGTCGCCGCCGTGCCCGTCGAACACAGCGGCATTGAACACGGGTTGCAGCTGCGCGGCAATCGGCAGGTCGAGGAACCCCAGAAAGTAGCGGTCCTCGTTGTAGGACCGCATGCAGCGCGACGAGTAGTGGCCGATGTAGTGCTCGGCGCGCTCGACGTTGATGCGCGCCGAGCCGCGGTGCGTCGTGACGGTGTAGTATGTCGACAGGCGGCGCGCGGCGGCACTACGCGCCCATTGGCGCGTGTCGCGGCCCCGAGAGTCGCCCCGCAGGAGCCCGAACCGGCGCATCCATGGATCCACCAGCGAGACCGAATCGCGCGCACGGGCTTGAGACTTCGGCGCCCATGTGACCGGCGGGGCCTCCCAAAGGGTGGTGCACCGCACGGCGCCTGCCCTGGAGCCCACGCCCGAGCGCTTTGCAAAGGCGGCCGCAGGCTGCCGCGCTTTGGGAGGAGGCACGTGCCCTGGGTCCCTCGATACAGTTTGGGCCGGCGATCAGGTGCTGCGCGTTTGTCATTATCGCCAGCAGCCGCCTCGCCCAACTGCTCTCCCCCTTCCTCCACACCAAGAAGGCTTGAAGTAGCTCCCAAATGTCCACGGACCTGTGCCCTGTCTACGCGCCCTTCTTCGGTGCCCTCGGCTGCACCTCGGCGATTGTCTTCGCCAACTTCGGCGCCTCGTACGGCACCGCCAAGGCCGGCGTGGGCGTCGTTGCTTCGGCCATCCAGAACCCGGACGGAATCATCAAGGGCGTGCTGCCCTGCGTCATGGCGGGTATCATCTCCATCTACGGCCTGGTCGTCTCCGTGCTCATCAGCTCGAACCTCGCGCAGCGCCAATCGCTCTACACGGGCTTCATCCAGCTCGGCGCCGGTCTCAGCGTCGGCCTCTCGGGCCTGGCCGCGGGCTTCGCCATTGGCATTGTTGGCGACGCCGGTGTGCGTGGCACTGCGCAGCAGCCGAAGCTCTTTGTCGGCATGGTTCTGATTCTCATTTTCGCAGAGGTGCTCGGTCTCTACGGTCTCATTGTGGCGCTTCTGCTCAACACGAGGGCCACCGACGTCGTGGCGTGCCCGCTCTAGACGCGTCTTTAATCGCTAATAGCTCGGAAAATGTCCTCGGATAAGCAAAAAAAGGTTACATATGTGTATTTAGTTGCAGTTGCTCTCGGGATCCTAGATACGAATCATGGTCGACGATGATGATGCATGCAGCTCAGAGCCTAAAGCGTATCGTGGAGGAATGGGTCGCACGACACGATACTGGCAACGCCGATCATGACCGCCATTAAAAAAAATTGGATCACGGAAACTTTTTTTTCCAGACCTACACAAAATGAGTGCTCCGGACGCGCGCGCCTTCCCTCTCGCCGACGCTGCCACGACGCAGCAGCTGCTCGACATTGTCCAGCAGGCCACGAACCTCCGCCAGCTGAAGAAGGGCGCCAATGAGGCGACAAAGACGCTGAACCGCGGTATCTCTGAGTTCGTCGTCATGGCCGCCGACGCCGAGCCCATTGAGATAGTGCTGCACCTTCCGCTTCTGTGCGAGGACAAGAACGTGCCCTACGTTTTCCTGCCCTCGAAGGTCGCGCTCGGCCGCGCGTGCGGCGTGTCGCGCCCCGTGGTCGCTGCCAGCGTCACGACGAACGAGGGCTCGCCCATCCGCGAGCAGATCTACCAGCTCAAGGACAAGATCGAGCGCCTGCTCATTTAAAAAGGAGGCTGCTGCCTCAGTTTTAGGCGATGACAGCAATGATGCGGGACAGAGCCAGAGCCTAGGTAATAATATATTAATTGTATTTTCGACGATCGACTTATACGCGGCACTGATGCTGGGCGAAACGAGCCGGCCGGTGCGGCAGCTCACCCGCCGCGCCTGCAGTCGCTTGTCCCGCGGCGCGAGGCTAGCCGCGGTAGCGGTCGTGGCTTATTCTTCTGCCTCGGCGCAAACAGATAATTGTGCGGCGTGGTGGCAGCAAATACCCCGCAAAAGGCAAAGAGACAGCCACGCCTCGCACATTGCCTGTGCGGCTTCTGCAACCGCGGGCCACTGCGTTTTTTGTGTCGAGTGTTGTGCTACTGGGCTATTGCCCGGCCAGATCACTGCTTTGGCCGTACTCCGCAGCTCGAGCCTAAGTACCAGCACTCTATGGCAGGACCGAGCTCGCAAAGTATGCGCTTGCTCTGCATTATCTCTCTACAGCATCGCATAAACCGCCTGACAGCCCTTATAAGTCTGTCGTTATGTTATCATAGCTAATAAATATGTGCCTTGGAACGCTAGCATTTCAAGACAGGCCGGAAAATCTCAGCGGTTCAGCTTGTACCGCATCCGCGCGAACCAGCGCTCTACGCACTGCCACCTGGCTTGGTGCCATTTGATCCGCGGCCGCGGCTCGTCGTCCTCGTATCCTTCTTGGCGCGCGAGAAGCGCCTCTTTCTCGTCATCATCAGACGGAGTACTGGTCTCCGACATCAATTGGCTCCAGTCTAGGTCGCGGCAGGACATGCGGTGTATTGAAACGAGGTCCAACGACACAATTGACATGTCTGAGCGAGATGCCAGCGACTTTTGTGCCATCCCGCAACTCATTGTGGTAGGTGTGAGTGGTTTGGCGCGCCCAATTTCCTGCTTTTGTGTCCGTATTTGGATCTTGCATAATCGTTGCGTTCGAACCGCCGCCAGCCTGCAGCCCCGGAGGTTATACTCCACCCTCGTGATATGGCTGATATCCCGCAGCTCATGACACCATGAGCCAAATGCGCCAGCGCCAGGCTCGGACACCGAGTGTTAGAGTGGATATGGTGAAGCAGCGTTTTGAGACACGCAGTGTTTCAAGCCCAAGGCAGCCGCTGCTTCGCGCCATGGCCCGTCTACTGCGCAGCATTGCGACCGCCTTGGCATGGTGCGCATTAAATCGCTCAACTGCCGGTGCGATCGCTCAGATCGCTCTCTACACCCCGTCTACAGGTCTGTGCTGCTCACTAACCGTCTTCAGACACAGACAGTGCTGGTCGGGGTTTCTCCAGAGCGCGCCTGCGTGCGGCTTATCCACGTGACCGCATCTTCCCGGAATCGGTGCAGCAGGGTATATGCAATGCAAGCAAGCGAACCTCATGTGGGTGAGCGGTGTGGCTCGTCGGCCTATGACTGGTGCGTAACCACACACCAAACCATCCACAATTATTCGTACATTCTGTTCTTCCGTCCGCTTTCTGTCATCGAAAAGAATGGCCGCGAAACGAAGCCACTCGCAAGTAGATCTGTCCTACAACGGTTATCCGAAACATCCGTCGGTGCGGCGCGCCGAGGAGGTCGACAAAAACCCGCCCTTCGAGATATTGCAGCTCAGGCTCAACAAATCAAACAGTGGCCCGAGCCCGCGCAATGTTCTGCACTGGTTCCGCACTCAGGATCTCCGGGCCGAGGACAACCGCGCCCTCGCGCAGGCGTCCGAGTTTGCCGCGCAGAATGACAAAAAGGGCTCGCGTCTAATCACGCTGTTCATTGTCGAGCCCAAAGAGTACGCCGCGCATGGCGTTGGCGCCGCTCGGCTCTCCTTCATTGTTGAGGGCGTGCGCAAGCTTGCGGCGCAGCTGCGCGAGCGCGGAATCCCGCTTGTGCCCGTGCTTGCCAGCAGTCGCAAAGAGCGTCTGTCCAAGCTGGTCGACTTTGTCAAGTCGCATGACATCTCTCACGTCTATGCGAATTGGGAGTATGAGTATGACGAGCTGCAGCGGGATATTGCCGTCGCGGACGCGCTCGCTAAGGAAGACATTGCCTTCAGGCTAGCCCATGACCAGACTGTTGTCGAACCAGGACTTGTGACGAATACTGATGGCAAGCCGCGTAAGGTGTTCACGTCGTATTGGCACGGCTGGATCCCTATGCTGGCAAAAGACCCGAAAAAGTACTACCTCACGCTGGCTGAGCTGCCGACAAAGAGACCTGTGGACGAGCCTGAGCAGGAGCTGTTCCAGGAGTTCGATTCTTTCGACTTCGACGACGCGCTCGGCCTCGATCCTAACGATGCGCATCTGAAAAAGGTAGCCGAGCTGTGGCCTGCAGGCCACGACGCGGCCCTTGCGCGACTCCAGAAGTTCCTCGACAAAAACATTCACCGCTACGGCCAAACAAGGAACTATCCTGCCGAGGACTCCACGAGCCGTATGTCCGTGTACTTTGCCACGGGCACCATATCGATCCGAGAAGCGCTGGCCGAGACGCGTAAGCGCGCTAACAACGACAAAAACTTCGGCACGCAAACCACGGGGGTCGACAGCTGGGTGCGTGAAATCGCGTTCCGCGAATTTTATAGACAGATGATCGCTGTGTCGCTGCCCCACGTTGCCATGAACATGCCCACGTCGCTAAAGCTGGCTGATGTTCGCACCGAGGAAAGTGAGGAGGCTTGGACACGGTGGTGTGAGGGAAAGACCGGTGTTCCATTCGTGGACGCAGGTATGCGCCAGCTGAACTCCGAGGCTTACATGCACAATCGACTGCGGATGAATGTGGCATCGTACTTACGCATGAACTTGCTGCTAGATTACCGTCTCGGCATGCAGTACTTTGCGAATAAGCTTGTGGACTGGGACTGCGCCAACAACTCTTTTGGCTGGGACCCGAACTACACCGTGTTCAATGGCGTCCTTCAGGGCGAGAAGAACGATCCTGACGGCGACTACATCCGCAAGTGGGTTCCTGAGCTCAAAAGTGTTGAGGGGAAGGCTATTTTTGATCCTTACGGACGACTCGACGGCTCTCAATTTGAGAAGCTCGGGTACCCTCGGCCGCTTGTTGATCAAGCTGAGTCCAAAGACCGCGCCATGCAACGGTTCAAGGAAACTACGAAACGGGTCAAGGAAGAAAGCGACTAGATCCGCAGTTCAGGGCAAGCAGTACATCAACAGTGTGGCAATAGTATCACAAGCAGAATAAATATATATAGAAGTCTTCTAAGAGGCAAACTTATTGTCCGATCCAGGACCGGAATTTTCCAAGCAGCGAGTCGCTTGCTTCTGGGCCCTCTTCACTCGCAGAGCGCGCTAGCGGCGCTGACGTCGAGAATCCCTGTAACGCCCTGCGAATGAGCTCGCGGCCCTCCGACTCAGTGGTGATCACAGCACCACCCTCGGCATCGGCCTCATCCTCGAAGTAGTTGAGGCCTAGGCCGAACCCAAGGTAGTCCTTGATATACTCATACACGTTGAACATGGTGAGGGCCATGGGAATGAGAATGAGCCGCGGCAGCAGCTGGTTGAAGTATTTACCGAGGGGCGTCAAGTTAATGAACTTGCCTAAGAACTCCTGGAATACTGTCTCCTGCGTGCTGTTCAGCACCAAGAAGTTGTAGCTCAGCGGTACTGTCAGGCGCAGCGCGTACGCCGCGAAGAATAGCAGGCTCGATGGGTCAGTGTGCTTCGGCACTATCTCGTACAAGTTGAACACACGCATCGACGTAAGTGACGAGTTTACGGCGAAGCACATGTATCCTAGAAAGAGGGCGGCAACAAGCAGCTTGAGTCCCGGCGGCGAGCGCTTCACAATTATATCCACAAGTGAGAGTCGTGTGCCTGAAACAATCTCAGACCAAGCAACAGTTACGCTCATGCTGCCAATTATAATCGCTGCGCAGCGGACAAGCACGGGCCGCACGTTGTGGACGTATGACGAACCCGAGGCCTTAAGTTCCTCGAGGTGCTCTGCATCCTTCACCAGACGCGCCCAGTCTGCGCGACAGCGAATCGCACGGCTCTGGTCACGGTATAGGCGTCGACTTAGGTCTGCGACATTCGATGGCGTGAGATCGCGCGGCTGGGCACGCGACGCTGACGTTCTGCTCAGCGGCAGGTCCTGCGACCGGATAGACGCAACAAGCTCGTCAATCCACTCAGCATACCTCGTGGTCTTGATTGGCTCCAGGGCCATGACTTTGCTCACAATGTCGTCGTAGTTGGCCTGCGCATCGCCATAAGCATCGTGTACGCTTGTTGCGCGGCGGTACAGCTTGGACAGCCGATCCTCAACGGTGCCATGCCACACGTTGCGCGGGATGCTCACAATGCCGTGGCCCAGAAGCCAAATAACAAGCACGAGGCCGTACGAATGCGACAATGCTACGCACAAGGCCTTCAGGTTAGTGAACGAAAGGCCCGTGCTGAGACCCATGTAAAGCAGCCCGAAGACACCTGCCGTGAGCATGATAAGCTGGAACTTGAGCGTGTGCTTAAGCGCGTCCTTGAGCCGTGCCAGCGGCGCGTGGTATCCGCTCTCGACATAGGCCTGCAGGACGGGCAATACGAGCCACATCAACGCGAACGAGAGCCAGTAAATGATGCGCCACATGACTAGCCGCGCCTTGTTGTCGAGCGTCTCGTCGTCAACAAGATCGAACGGCACGAGCGCGACAATGGAAATGGGTATGAAGAACGATATAAACAGCGGCAGCACTAGGTAGAGAGGAAGCGTGCGCAGAGATGTCCAGCGGTGTAGAAGCCAGACCGTTATCACGGCCAAGACCGGGAAGGCAATGAATGCCAGCATTGCGGAGAAACGGGGCTGTGACGCGTACCAGTTCAATGGCTTAACGCACCGGGGAGCCAGGTGTAGAGCCACCAGGGCAGGGCGAGCGGTCACGTGCCAGCTCAGAGCTGTGAAGCTCAGCCGATTCTGGAACCAGTTATTTGTCCGCGACAACTTCCTGGTATTTTGTTCAACTCTTGTGGTACGTAGCATTCATAATTAAGTGTCGATATTCCTCTCTCACTGTTTTCTGCCTCGTGGAGCGGCCTCTCAGTATTGCTTAGTCGTCATGTATTGAACGCCAACGCCCTCTAATAAGGCATACTGCCGCTTGTTCAACACTCGAGAACTATGGCAGACCATCAGGGCTGGATCATCATATCTGACAGCGGCGTCACTCTCAAGCGAGCCGGCATCGCCAAGGAAGAAGACTCCGGGCCCATATGCTATGCACTGCAGAACTCGCATTTGGACGAGGGAGCTCTGGATCTACGCGGCTACAAGCTGCTGCTCAAGAAGGACGGTGACAGAATAACTGCGCTGTATTACTCCACTAACGAATGAGACGAATTATCAAGAGCGACAGCCGCGTATCCACACAATTCGAGCCAATGTTTTGAATAACGTATTGGCACCGCAAAACCTTTTTAATGCTCCAAATTGTATATACTAGTGAGGGGCGTGTAGACACGTATTTATTCTGGACACCGCAATGGACTTCGCCCTACGCCATGCTGTGGTCCATGCTTTACGCATGTCGAGAAGATCACCACCTCGCTTGAAAGGTATAGGAGTTGCTGATTTCAGCGCGCAGTATGATAAATAAAGTAAGAAGGCGCTCTTTGACATATAAACCATATATTGCACCCTGAAACGAAGCTGTAAATGTCACTACATGGAAATATGCCGATGTGTGAACCATCTACACGCCAATTCGTATAGGCGCCCGCTAACTCGAGTAAATATCTTTAATGTATGATCGAAATCTACATGCACCGCGGATACCGTTCTGAAAGTTATTAGGATTAGCGACATGCTTTGGGCAGCACTATACTTATCTAACGTCACGGTACTTATATCAAGATCTTTTTGAATGCTGCATAATCTGATGCTCCCTCGTTAGAATGATAACAGTAGAATAACCTCTCACGAACTCCGCATCTTCAGATTCCCATGAACACAATACCTATGAGATCTCATGAGATATTGCGCCAATGCCATCATTGGTAATATTAATAAGTCCCCATTGAGCCGTGCTGATTCATTCTGCTCTGCGCACATTATCACCGCGCATGCTATCAGCCGCTGAATCATATTGCATAACGCGTTATCGTCAGAGACATGGGTATACGCATTACATTAACAAAATATGGTGTGCAGAGCGGTCAATTGTGTTGGAACAATTATTGACCAAACCAGACGCGAGACTGCGTCAGGCGTCACTTTGATTCGCCTGTGCCAACGGTGACTATATCATTTAGCCTCAGTTTACTGATTCCACGTGAAAGAAAGCTCTGCATTCTCGTTGGTGATGTGAATATGTTCCGTTTCGTGAGCGCCGCCTGCAGGTATTGCAATAAAGACTATCAACGTCAGCACCAGCCTCTCTCGCCTCATTGGAGTTCGCCGTAGTAGCACTCAGCGCTCTTTGTTGGCAGACCTTCCGGCGACTAGGCTGAGTTGCAGCATCACGATTGGCGTTGCTTATCATGTGAGCTTCGCGAAGCTTGTGACTGCATGCTCAACAGCTTTGTTGTGCACGATTACCACAGGTGACCTCCGAAAGTCTCGATGTACATAAATATAGAACATATGCCGGGGCATATGTTGGTTATGCTCTCAAACAATTATACGAGCCATTCCAGCTTAAATAGACCACAACAGGCTCCAATGAGTTCAAGTCAACATATGCTGACAGACTCTACAGATTGATACCCCAGTGGCTTTGTGCCAATGATTACAAATCCGTATCATTATTATCATACCACGAAACCCGTAAAGGGCGCATGACCCTAAATCGTCCTGTAATACCTGGCCGTGCAGGACGTGTAGGGACGGTTAAGAGACACTAACAATGATAAAAAAGATACAAGGTTACCTGGAAAAATTCTTGAAAAGTAGGCTTCCAGTTAATTTTACTACAAGGAATACTCTTCTCACTTCCTAGTGCTTGTCGTAGGCTAAATCCATGGTGCCGCGATTAATAATATTGGTAATACAGCTCCCTATTTGTAAGAAAGTATTTGAATAATCGTGCATAGTGCATGAACGTCGCCAAGGCTTCACATAAGACAGCGCGTGGTGGCGCGCATTGATGTGTCAGTGTGCACAGCCGTTTACATGCACTAAGGGTCACCGTTCATATTGGGTTTAGGAAAATATCGAGTATATATAAATTGGCCCCGTAGCCGGTCATAAATATACTGTCCGTTTCCTGATGAGCGCTATTTACGGGCTGAAGACAATCGTTCGTGACAGCTTCGCCGGGCAGGTTACGTATTACCTGTCCGGCCGGCGCTGGTGCAAACCCGAATTCGAACAGAGCACGTACATTATCCCCGAGAAGTACTTATCTGCCTCTATAGCTTCAGAGGCTGCTGCTTCAAACTTGTCCACATCTGGATTACCTTTGAAGGAGGCAATCGGCGACGAGAAGGAGGAGAAAATAGACACTGAAGATCACGTTGTAACTACTCCAGTAAACGGAGCACCGGATGGTGTGATCCTAGTAGACTGGGATGGACCGGAAGATTTGGCCAATCCTCAGAATTGGCCCTTTGCAAAGAAAGTTGTTGTCGCCTTGGTGATGGCCGTGGTCACTGCATCTCTGTATATGGGGTCCGCATTATTCACACCTGCTGAACAGCAACTTGTCGAACACTTCCACACTTCTGAGGTCAAGGTCACTTTGGGACTGTCCATGTTTGTATGGGGGTATGGTATCGCATCTCTTTGGTTCAGTCCCATGTCAGAGTTGCCACTATTTGGTGGTAGGCTGTACATCTACTTGTTCAATCAAGTAGTGTTCGCCTGCTTGCAAATCCCCACAGCGCTTTCGAACCACGTAGCACCATTCGCTGTTCTGCGCCTCCTGGCTGGCATCATGGCTGCTCCTCCACTCAGTACCGGAGGAGCCACATACGGTGATATGTTCCGTTTCCCTGCTGTGGTGTACGCTATCATTGTTTGGAGTATGGGTGGCATCATGGGACCCTTTGTAGGCCCCCTGATTGGTGGTGCTCTAGTGCAGCACAACAGCTGGCGCTGGGCTTTCTGGTACTTGCTGATAATGTCAAGCGCCGTGCTGCTGCTGATGGTTTTCTTCTTCCCAGAGACATCCGAGCAAGCGATTCTGATGAAGAAGGCCAGAAGTTTGAGAAGGCGCACAGGGAACCCGAACATTCTTGCTCCAGGCGATATCAAACTTCGGACCGAGAAAGCAAGTAAGGTACTCAAGCACATATTTTGGCAACCTGTCAAACTCACAATGAGAGAGCCTGTATTGCTACTGATCAACGTGCACCTTGGTCTCATGTACTCCATCATGTACCTCTATTTTGAGGCGATTCCCATCTCATATGGGGGGGTTTATCGCTTCAACCTTGTTGAACAAGGACTGTCGTATATCCCGTTTTTTGTTGGCTGCCTGGTTGCAGGCACTTTCTACGTGCCTTACATCCATTTCCGTCTGGTTAGTCCTATAATGTCTGGCAACCCTCCAGATGTTTTCAAAGTGTTTGGTAACGCGGCGATCCTGGCGGCGTCCTTGGCACCGGCAGGGATTCTAATCTTCGGCTGGACATCGCATCGGCAAATTCACTGGGTTGTATCCATGGTCGGAAATATGTTTTTCGGTGGGTCCGTATGGGTTATGTTCCAAACCTACATGGCGTTTATCTCGAACATGTATCCCCCGTCGCAGATTGCTTCTGCGTTTGCTAGCAACGGCGTCGCACGAGCCGTTTTGGCCGCGGCATTCCCATTATTCGCTCGACCAATGTACAACACGCTTGCTATTGACGGCTTCCCAGTTGGATGGGGATGCGCACTTTTGGCGTTCATATGCATACCGCTGATTGGCTTGCCGATCTATTTGCGTTTCCGTGGAAAGGCCATCCACCTAAAGGCGGTTGCCAAATATGGCGATCATTAGAAGGATGGCGATCGCTATGATTCTGAAGATCTAAACGTATATATTTATTTAGAATTCGTCGCTCGGCGACTTTTCTTACTTGCGTGACAAGCACTTCACGCGGATCTGAGATCACGTAACATCAGCAACGAACACAGACGTCATTTATACACAAAAAGCAACAAGAGGTTCAAAATAGCTCTTGGGTACGTTAGCTTCGCTAAAAGTGTCTCAACCCGGACGACGGTATGTCTATAGTTACTTACTTTGCGATCTTACCTTATGCACAGTGCCAAGGTGTCACGAGGCAGCCGTAGCCGCGAACGCCTAGGAGGCGCTACGGCGGGGCAAGAAGTCGAAGTGTTGGGGCACGCGGCGACAGAAAAAGCAAGAAAAGAACGATACGATTAGGTAGTACTTTGATGGAGTAGTCTCGTACGCCGAATATGTGACCCGTGTTGCTTCTGGGAAGCCTGCGTAACTTGGGACCGTTAGACGGGATGCTTCACTGTGCGTCATTTTGCTCTTATGGGGGCTGAACGTCACCGCCGTTCGGCGGGGCCTCCTGTAGGGTTACCCCGGACTAACAATAAACCCTATACCCCGATCGGTCATACGCAAGGGTGCCTGCATAGCCTCCGGGCGGAACGGACGCAAGTGCCCGGAAGGGGGCGGGGGAGGGGCCCAGCAAAACACCAAGCACATGCCACGGCGCCGCGAGGTCACGACTGGGTACTGTGGTTATGGCTCTACCATATCAACGCATAGCCACACAATTTTAGTGCATCGCTATGAGGGCATGTGTGCGCGCCCCCCCGGCACATCGGAAATAAAGATATGCGCAGATCAGACCAAGGAGAATACCGCCCTCCCCGCATTCCGATGTGTTGGGCGCACGGGACCTCCCCACAAATTCCGTTTCTTCCTGGGTGCGTCAGATGCAGGCTAGACAAGAGAGGACTGGCCTTTACAGGGCAAGGAGTGCAGCGATCGCGGGGAACCAGTCCGATCAACGGAGTGTGATCATGATCAGGGCCTTTTCCAAAATTCATAGTGATTTGGTGAACAAAATGCAGTGTGAAGGCATTGCGCCACGGGGGTTAAGGAGATTTTTAATTTAGCATATTTGAAGTAAAAGTGAATGTTAGGCGATAAATTAAACCTCTTGCGGCCTAAGTGTGGCTGATGTGAAGCAATGCGTATGACTATCTCCACGATACAGCACTTTCAGCGTTGGTTGTGTGACCTAACCCGCGCATGCGGTCCGCGCATGACCGACATACATATCAAAGCCCGCCTTTGCCGCACAGAATCACGGCGCGCAACCCATGTACAGTACCCCGCATTAGCAGTTAAAAATTCTATGTATTAAAAGCCCTTTAAGTACGGCTGAATAGTTGCTCATTTCTTGCAATCTCTAGCCATAACGTCAAGCGTACTAGACATCAGCAATTCTCAAGATGCCGTTGTGGAAAGAAAAGCAACATATTGAGCATGTGGAGGATGCGACGGTTGCAGCAGACTCTACCACCTCGTCAGATGGCTCTGGGTTGATCTTTAGTGAAAAGCACGACGCACAGCATTATGAAAATGCTCCGTTCACAGACTCTAATGAGTACAAGTTTCTTGGAATGCGTGGGCGCACCCTCCACAGTGCAATTTCATTGATGGCTGGCATGGGGTTTCTGCTATTTGGATATGACCAAGGTGTAATGGGCTCGCTCCTTACATTGCCAACCTTCTACAACCAGTTCCCTAGCATGAACACGTCTACGACGACGGGGTATCAAAAATCCGAAAATTCTACATGGCAAGGATTTGTTATCGCTGTATATGAGATTGGATGTCTGGCCGGGGCAGTGTTCACCATATGGTTTGGTGACAAGGCCGGGCGTAAGAAGACAATCTTCATCGGTTGCATCGTCATGGTCATCGGCGCAATTATTCAGACTGCCTCATACTCCAGTGGGCAATTAATTGCAGCGAGAATCATAACAGGAATTGGAAACGGTTTAAATACATCGACAGTACCTACATGGCAAACGGAGTGTGCGAAACCCCAGATGCGTGGGCCACTTGTCATGATGGCTGGCGCCCTCATCACCGGCGGTGTCATGCTTTCGTACTGGATTGACTTCGGATTCTACTTCATCACGAATAGCTCTGTGTCCTGGCGATTTCCTATTGCGTTTCAAATCATTTTTCCGTTGGCGATTATCCCATTCATCCTGTACCTCCCAGAATCGCCGCGCTGGCTATTGAAGAAAGGACGAAGACAAGAAGCAGCACGGTGTTTCTCAGCACTTGAGGCACTTCCCGCCAATGACCCCGCTATCATTAAAGAGATCAACATCATTGAAGGCTCGCTTGCTGAGGAGCTAGGGTCTACAGGCGGTGCCAAAAACTCTTTACGCGCTATGTTTACTCAAGGCAAAGAGAAGAACCTACACAGAGCTATGTTGGCCATCTGGATGCAGCTCATGCAACAGATCACTGGTATCAACTTGATCACGTACTACGCGGGTACGATCTTCCAGGACTACATTGGCATGACGCCCATGAACTCCCGCATCCTTGCCGCGTGCAATGGAACCGAGTACTTCTTGGCGTCATGGATAGCAATGTTTACAGTAGAGCGCTTAGGACGCCGCAAGCTCATGCTTTTCGGAGCTGCAGGACAAGCTATCACCATGGGCATTCTAACTGGAACGACATGGGCATCCTCGAATGAGAACAGCCAAGGTGCTGCGATTGCCGCTGCTGTGTTTCTATTCATCTTTAATACATGTTTTGCAATTGGATGGCTAGGTATGACTTGGCTGTTCTGTGCTGAGATCACACCCCTGAGCATTCGCGCCCCGGCCAACGCTTTCAGCGTAGCTATCAATTGGTCATTCAACTTCATGGTTGTCATGATCACACCCGTGGCGTTTGACAGCATTGGGCCATACACTTACACGATATTTGCTGCCATCAACGCACTGATTGTTCCCGTGGTGTACTTCCTCTATCCTGATGCCACCGGCTGCACCCTCGAGGAGGTCAACCTAATATTCGAGGGAACTAATTCGTGGAAGCCATGGCAGGTGGTTGGGAGAGCCAGGGAAATGCAAAAGGCCCGCAAGCGGAAACTACGCCGCGACCGCGAGAACCAGGTCAATGACGGGGGAAGCATCATTGACAGGGGAAGCATTATCGGCGAAAGCCTCACAGCGAGCGATGCAGTCTGAATTTTGATCATTACCAGCACACGACTTTAACGCTATGAACAACTACTATACCAGGACGATGATAAGGCATTAGAAGACTTACAGAAATGATATTTACGTAGATGACGGGCTAAAGAAGGAAGAAGAATGCAAAGGTTACGACAGCCAGAGCCGACGCTAATATGGTAGGGCGCGCAAGCGCGATGCTGGAGTTCACGTACTTCGCATTCTGCGGCCAGGGAGTGTACTTCTGGGGCAAGTAGATGCCGAATGTGTACTGCAGGGGTGCCAGCATCCCAGCAGAAGCAACCGCGCTCGGAGAACTGTTTGCGTCGTAAATCACCAGTGTGTACTCGGCTGTTATGAGATGCAGTCCGCCATCTTTTGTGACGTCGCCCGTATCCCAGTGCACGCTTGTGCTTTTTGCCGACTGATTATGGGCAATCGTGTATGTCTGAGAATTCTGCGTGCACACAGCTTCTATGTTGATGGCCTTGGGGGTCGCAATCAGGCTCGTGTAGTTCCAACCAAACGTCACGGTCTCGCCTGCCTTGACATATGTTGTGCTTGTGGACGTCGGCGTCTGCAGCGCCACGCCCCCCGCGGGGAGATTCGGGTCTATGCTCAGGGAGGAGGTTGTTTTCGACGTCGTTTTTGACGCGGATTTCGACTTGCTGTTGTCCTGCGAGCTGGTGCTGTTCGAGTCGCGTCGACCGAGGTAGTTCGCCTCCAGCGTCGCGTCCGAGTCGAATATTTGCCACAGATTAAATGCTTCGACTATGTAGAGCCATTGTGCCAAAACCAAGGCCGTCGCCAGCAACTTCATTTCACGACCTTTGAGGAAAAGATGCCCTCCTGAGACGACACCCTTGGCTGTCCTATGATTCGCCTCTGCCCTTACCCCTACTCTAAACTTAGGATTTTATGACAGGGTCCTCCTCCGCTCCCAACACCCGGGTTTGTTTACGTTTCGAACCCTAGCGCGCGTGAGCTCGACGGAAAATAAAGGCCTACGCGTCGTGCGCTGGTTCGGGTTGTGCTGGCCTCGGCATTTGTTCGCGCATGGCCACTCCCGACGGCTTATCCGAAAAGGAGGCGCTGACCAAACTGGCGAGTTTTACGCGAGACCCGCAGTTCGATCGCGTGGAGTTCTCCAAGTTATTCGAATCGGCTAAACAGTGCGACCGCAAGTTGGCCTGCAAACGTTACATTGACGGCATAGAAGTCCTAATACGTCGGAAGGTGGAGCCTAAGCACGAAATTGAGCGTGCATTCGAGGCCCTCACCGGACATTCTGCATCTCTGTCGGGGATACTAGGAAGCATCGAAAACACAACACGACTGGTGCGTATTCTGCGCAGACAGGCATGTCGTTTGTTAGTGCACGACTGCGATGCGGAGATTGCGCTACCGACTCTGCAGGATATGGCGCTCGGTGGAGATATTGGCCGCCTCACAGCCATAGACTTTCTTGTTACCCGTAGAAAGCCTTTGCCGGAGCATGCGCAGCTTGTTGTTGACTTAGTGAACGCAATGAGCAGCCAGAAGGTAATTGTAGAGAATGCCCGGCGCTCGGAGTACATTAAACGAGTTTTGAAGCTCAGTAACACGCTGGATCAGCTGGGGCCTAAACTGCCGGAGAGTCTTAGGCCTACGACCATACCTGCAAATCTCGAAGTTCACTCTCTGGTATCGGCGGCGGATATCAAGAAAAATGTTTCGCATCTACGAGCCCTTAAGCCGGCGGACATGACGAGCTGGCTTACCGCGCTGCGTCGCTCGTCCGTCGACCAGAGCCAGATGTACAATAATAAGTCAAGATATGCCATCTCGAACATACTAGGGAATCTTGCGCGCACATTTCAAGGCGATCATGTTGTCGTAGATATTCTTGCCACGGCAATTGATCTCGAAGCAATGGCCACGGAACCGTCGGAATACATATTTGATAAGGTGCAACGTGTTTGTGTCGCAGCAGTAAGATATGGCGGGCCAGCGTTCAAAGTATTGGCTCAAGGCTTAGCACTTAGCATGCAGCGAGTCAATTTACACCCGGGTAATTGCACAGAGGAGGGCTTCGACGTGCGCCTTGTTGCATCAGCGAACATACTCGAGAAACTTGTTGACTGGGAGCTCCTAGTTAATGCCATCATGAATCTACACGACCACGAGACGCGCTATCAGGTAGCGCGCATGATGATTCTATTCTTGAAGCCTGATACGAGCCACTTCATGAACAACAACTGCGACGCCGGACGCCGCACACAGGTTGACCGCATAATGGCAGTGGTACTCCAGAAGTCTTTCTCTAAAGAAGAACGCTTGCATCTACATGAGATATATGTGCTCAAGTTTCATGCTTGCTTTGACGACCAAGAGGTAAAGGCCATTTGTGAAGAGCTGGAACTTGATACGCGAACCCGGGCAAGAGCTGCGATGATCTTCGCGCTGGTGACTGATAACACAGTTGAAGCCTATGTTTATTGTCGCAAAGCCGCTGACCTTTTGAAAAATGCGAAACTTAGTGAGGTATATCTCACGGATATGATGAACAAAGTGCTTCGCAAGCATGCTTTTCTTGATATAGCTGAGATGCTGGACTTGGACCTAGTACTTCACGAAAATGTTACACCTCGCTCCGTTGCACCCGAGCTGGTCTCGGCGCTCTCTGCAGCTCGTCATCAACTGGTTCCATTGCAAGGCATATATATAGCGCACCAGGCATTTCGCCTATTGCGAAATGTTGGAGACCACTTTGATGCATATTGTGCTTTGCAAACTATGGCTATTCGCGCAAGGGAGCTTACTGGAGATAGCGGAGTACGGCTTCGAGCTTACCGCCGGGCGTTGCAGAAATACATGTCTGAAGAGCTGCAGCTTCCCGACAGCATGATTCAATCTGCCGTTATCGATAAATACGGCATTGACGAGCTGCTTAATGACGGACTCGATCCCCTGGTAGACCTAGTCACGGCTTCAGTTCTTCAAAAGCCTCAAGCGGAAGAGCTCGAAGCGTTCATAAAGGAGTACGATTCACTTCATGCAGCGCTCTTGAATGATCCGAAACTCAGCCTCGCTAGTGGATCTGTCATGGCAATACCGCAGCTTGCAACCTACCTGGGCAAAGTCAGGCAAACGAGCAAGCATAAGGCAGTCCAAGCACAAGTCACTACTCTGGTAAGCGCTGCACATAACGTTAGCAATGCCGACTGGATAGACGAGCTTAAGGTCTGTGAGAAGCTGATGCCACTCCGTTGCATAGCTACAAATATGCAGCTGCCATCATCAATTTTAAACAAGATTGATCCCCACAATGTGGAAAAGCTTCAATGCAAGCCTATCTTGGCGATGCGGAAACACTTGAGCCAGCAGCCGCCACCGAAAGCGGAGAGCTCAGAATTCGTGGACGTGCCAAAGTCAGTGATTTGCATCAGCTTGTACTTTGACAGCACCAACACGCTCGTAGTCACACGTCGCGAGCATAGGAAACCTGCGGTAACGGTACGACTACCCGAAGCTCGTACTGCTTTACTTTTTTATCAAGATAAGGCAACCACATACTCCGAAGCGCTTGCAGAAATAAAGTGCATTGTTCGAGAGGCTGGATCCATTGAGGTAACGGAAGATAGTAGCAGTGAGCGTGAGCGGTTCTGGAAGCTGCAATATGCGCTCGATGATAGAATGCAAAAAATCCTGTTGTCAATGCAGCGCAGCTGGATCGCTGGATTTGCAACCATATTTAGCCCTGAGGCTGGAGCGCTAGAGGTGAATGATGAGCTGCTTCGCGAACTAAGTATGACTATCAAGGCCAACTTACCTGCTGCTGCACGTAAACAAGTTTCACTCAGCTCACTTTTGTGCGCCTGCATGCGGGACGCGGCCATAGCAAATCGATTCGACCAGCTGCAGGACCTACTCTATGCTCTGTGCGATACTCTTGTACAACAAGGTGCACCTATCTGCACAGACGAACTGGAGATTGATTCATTCACGAAAAATGTCCACAGGCAAGTGCACAAAACCGCTGTGCTGAATCATGAGCACAGAGGCGCACGAAAGCACATTGTTCTTGTGTGCGACCGCAAGGCGAGTGCCGTGCCGTGGGAAATGCTTCCGGTTTTACAAGGATGTTCCGTCACGCGGGCCATGTCCCTTGCTCAAGTGTCTGAGTGGGCTCAGCAGCGCGACTCAACTACAAACGAATGGGAAACACCGTCAAGTAGTGACAAAGTTACGGTGATACTGAATCCACACGGTAACCTGCCGCGTACTCAGGAAAAGTTCGATACAGAATTTCGACTTCGTGGATGGCGAGGCTTCATCGGAACTTCACCGACTCGTGATCAGTTTGTGGACGCATTTGTGAAATCGGACAGTCTTGTATATGTGGGACATGGATCAGGATCGATGCTAGCCGAGCCACTCGCAATCAGGAGGCTATTCCTCACCAAAACCAACGTGTTTTTATTCGGCTGCAGCTCTGTCGCTATACAGCACCCTCTATTCAACAAAGACATTACGACCAGCTATGCGGTGGCGGGGAGCCGAATTACAATGGGCACACTATGGAATGTGAAAGACAAAGATTGCAACCGGTTTACGGCGGAGTTTCTGAGCCGCGTGTTTGACGATAAAGAGCACCTTGGGAGAGCTCTATGGGAGGCGCGCAAGGCTTGTATGCTACCGTATTTGACGTCTGCCGCGTGGGTGCTCTACGGGCTACCGTAAGCTTGAAAAGCAAGACTCAATGCTTGCAATGTACATAAATTCATACCCCTTTTGAACATGGTGAATTTCATCAATCCTAGGATACTTCAAGCAGTATACGTTATGTACAATTATGCTGCGTAGTTTTCGTACACAAGCATATATTTCAGCAGGAATCCAGCCAGATGCAGCCCTTCCTGCGAGCTGCGAATATCGGGGGGCAGGCCGAGTTCCAGCAATTCTGGAACATTGCTCAAGTCTATTACAGGGACCTTCGCGACTATGGCCTTAGAACCCAAATGGCAAACAATACGACGGTCTGGCGGAGGCGGGTGCGACTTGTATGAGAGAGCCAGCTCTTTAATATCATTGAGGAGCACCTGCCTAGCCTGTTCGCGGAAGTCCTCCTGCGGTTTCAGCCTCTGCAAGTATGTGTGTTTGGATAACAAACGGCCAATTGCTTGTTTTGGGAGCGATTCCGATGCCGAGGAGACCCAGACGCGCGGCCCAAGAAACGTTTTGTGAGGGCTGCGAGCCCCTAATTCGTCCTCGGCGACAAGGCCCACTTTCGTCAACATTGTTGACGGATAGATGTGCCTTGTGACAATGTCCATTTTCGGCTTTGCAGCAAGCATGCGGGCGTAAACATTGTCGTGAAGCCCCAGAAGCGAGTGCTCGGACGGCTTACCGGTGCGTTCTGCGGGCGCGGCGCGGTATCGCTTCGGTCTGCGTGATGTTCTTACCGGAAGCTGCTTGACTGCGTCCTCAAACGAGACTGCTGGGCCGCGCGGGATGTACTTTTTCATGGCCGCCGACCACCGCTGGACCACCGCTGGATTCCTCGGGCGGTGCTGCTAACATAAGCGCTCCTCAGCTGCTGTGGATCCAGTCGAGAGTGAAAAGTAGGCATTGTTGTGCTGCGTTTGCTCGATTTTTTGAGACCCAGAAGGCAATGACCCGAGAGTGATTTGCGAGAGATGAAGGAGCTACTGTATAAAGTGCTGCGGCACTCTGCGTCGCCCGTCACGGTGATCACGACGGCGTACGAATCGCAGCTCGGAGGAATGACGATCTCATCGCTCACGTCGCTGTCGATGGGCCCGCCGGACCTGTTCATGACGTTCAACTGCCAGATCCCCTCGCGCACGGCCGAGCTCATGCACCGGCGCAATCGTGCTGTGCTGAACATGCTGAGCCCGACGCCCGAGAACGTTTTGCTGGCCAAAGCGTTTGCCGGGCGTCTCAAAGAGGGCCACGACATGAATCCATTTGAGAAATACGCGCATCTTTTCAGCACCGAGCAGCGGACGGAGGGCATTCCTGCCATCAGGGGCGCAGCGGCCCAGCTCGTGTGTGACATAGACAGGACTGTGCGCGTTCAGGACCACGAGGTCGTAGTTGCGCGTGTGCGCGACATAATTATGGGGTCGCTGGATCCTCTAGTTTATCATGAGCACCGGTTCCGCGAGCTCGGAAAAGAGGTCGAGCACTGACATTGTGTCTAGACCAACTGTACATGTGTAAGTAAAATAGCGCGTAGAGTAAATAAAACGTGCAAGTGCATAAATCGAGCCGGATCTTAGATGGGAAGTAACGCTAGATTTGTCGGCCGAACATCATACCTTACGTTTCACGGAGGATCACCACCATCGATAGTGCGGACCCGAACTAAGCTACGGTAGAACAATTCGTTATGTTAGCAGACCCAAATTAGTGCTGTAGAAGGATTCATCTTACTAGTGCCATCTTAGTAGCCATCTGAGTAGTGCCATTTCGTCGGTGCCATTTCGGCGGTGCCATTTCGGCGGTGCGGGTGTGACCTTTGATCGCGCGCTCATACCAATCACGGTTTCGGAAATTCACATCACACTACATTCAAATATGCAGAGGTCGCTCCGGATCGCCCGCTGCGTCAGGCTGGCGGCCTTTGACGCGCGGCTGTTTTCCACCACAACCGCCGCGCGCCGGGCTGTGCAGGACGCGCCCGACGGGATCGTCAGGCTCGGCGACCTGCCGCGTGTGGAGGCCGGTGTGCCGCGCGTCGAGTACGAGAACGTGGCCGACCGGTACCTCGAGGTGTCGACGGAGCTGCACAAGTACGGGCGCTACATTGTGAGCGTGATGCCGAAGCTGATCCAGCAGTTCACGGTGTGGAAGGACGAGCTGACGCTGAACGTCGCGCCGTCGGCGCTGCTGCCGGTGCTGCGGTTTCTGCGCGACCACCACGCGGCGCAGTTCAAGGCGCTTGTGGACATCACGGCCGCAGACTTCCCGAGCCGCGAGAACCGCTTTGAGGTCGTGTACAACCTGCTGAGCGTGCGACACAACTCGCGCATCCGCGTGAAGACGTACGCCAGCGAGCTGAGCACGGTGCCCTCGGCAACGGTCCTGTTCGAGTCGGCGAACTGGTACGAGCGCGAGGTGTTCGATATGTTTGGCGTGTTCTTCGAGGAACACCCGGACCTGCGCCGCATCCTCACCGACTACGGCTTCGAGGGCCACCCGATGCGCAAGGACTTCCCGCTGTCCGGGTACACCGAGGTGCGGTGGGACGAGGAGAAGAAGCGCATTGTGTACGAGCCGGTCGAGCTGACGCAGGCGTTCCGCAACTTCGGCGACGCAAGCGCTTGGGAGCCCGTGGGCCCCGGCCGCGACGACCGCCCGGCCGAGTTCCGCCTGCCGCAGCCCGAACCCGAGGATGTTGCGGACCAGAAAAAGAACAGCTAGACTCGCATGCTAGAATGAAAACACGGCGGCTGCGCTCCTTACAAGTCATAATCGCCAACTGTATGTATCATGTTACGTTACTACCTACCAAGACTGAGCTTCGCCTAAATGGCAGTCGCGTGGTTTAAGCCGAGAACGTTTCGCATTGTCTGAGACTAGCAGCTAGACTTGTTTGAAGCCAGGCAGTTTTGTCGGCAGCGCTGCCATGCCGACTACTAAGGCACTTCCATATCGGCTTTCGAGGTGACTGCCATATTAGCCACCGCGTCAACTGCTGAGCTCACTACTAAATCAAACAGCGTCACCTTTGCAAACATCATCACTATATATCGTTATTGCCGGCTTACACTTCTTCTGGCTGCCTTGCATAGCGGTCAGGCATTGCCTAGGTGCCGCGAGTCTAGCCATGTCCTGTGTTCAGAGAGCAGCAAGTTCCTGCTTCAGGTCGCTGAGCTGCTGCTCGCGCGTGCGGAAGTGCTCCTTCAGCACGCCCAGCTGCTCGGCCATCATGTCTACCTCCTCTCGCGCCGCAGACAGGTCGGTGCTGCTGCCCTTCGTCGCGGGCCGCGCCAGCTGCTGCTCTTTGTACTCGAGCAGCAGCTGTAACTCGCGGCGCACGAGCGCCGTCTTCGACGATGCACCCGTCTTGCGCTCCTCCTTGGACTTCTCGACCTTCGCGAGCCGCGCATCGAGGTCCGCCAGCTCGCGCTTCAGGCGCACCTCCTCCCAGTCGCTGTCCTTTGTCGACGAGAAGTCTGTGCCGCCCGTAGAGTAGCTCTGCGAGCGGCCGCCGAGACCGAGACGCGACAGGTAGCCCTCCGCAAACGAGGACTTCGACGACGCCGGCGCCGGCTGCGGCTTGCGGACCTCGGCCGACTTGCCGCCCAGATCGTAGTCAATGGTCTCCTTGCCGAACGTTGCACGCAGCGACGCCGGAATCGAGCGCGGCAGCCGCACACCCTGGTGCCGCTGGTTCAGCATATGCAGAAACACAAGGCACTGCTCCTTGTCGATCTTCTCCTCGCTCTTTGGGTTCACGAGGTTCCACGCCGACGACACATCCGTGGACGGCACGTTCAGCGTCGAGTACAGCTCCGTAAACGAGTCGAACGACACGCGGCCGCGGCTGTCTGCATTCACCGAGTACACCGCCTCGTACTCGCGCCGGTCCGCGGGGCCGATGTACCAATTGAAGTCCGTGCGCAGCGACATGTCATCGTCGAGATCCAGCAAGTTGCCGTTGTCCGGCGGTGCGAGCGGAGCGCCGGAAAGCGCCTGCTTCGCCTCGAGCAGGTGCTGCTTCGACGCCGGCGCGAGCCACGCGGGCAGCGTCGCGGGCAGCGGGTCCTGTGGGTGCTGCAGCTGGTCGAACACAAGCCGCATCGCTACGCAGAACTCCTCGAAGTCCGTCTTGCCGTCGCCGTCGATGTCGGACAGCTCCCACACCTTGTCGAGCTGATTGCTCGGTAGCTGGGAGTTCTGCAGCACAGACATCGTCTGCGCCCGCGAGAGCATGCCATTCGCGGGGCTTTGCTGCTGGAATATCTCCCAGTACTTGGCAATTTCCTGCTGCGAAAGCGACGGCATTGCTGAGCCTGGCCTCCAAGCGGGTGGGTGGCTCCAAGCACTACAGGGCTGGGGCATCTGCGGAAGCGCGCGCACGTGACGCGGCAGCGGAGTGGCCCGCGCGCGGGCCGCTCTCCGGCGCCTTTCCCGTGGCCGTAGGGTCTGGCGCCGCCTTGATGGAAATGCTAATTTCGTGTTGGGGCAGCTTCAGCTCCGCGGTCTGAAGCGCGGGCAAGCGTTCTGTCTGCGTTAATTGCATTAGTGCGTCGAGGGATTTTCTGGCTTGCTTGCAGTCGTACTTTACATGGCCCGTTCCGTGCAATTCCGAGCCATTCACGAGAGCCCCTTTATTAAAGCCTCGCTAGTCACTCAACGCAGGTTCCGTGGTGTTTTTCGCAGACCATTGTGTATACTTTTCATGTGGTTTGTATGTAGGTCTACAGATTCTAAACTTCAGACTAAAGATAGCACAGGTACGGTGAAGCACGTACAGGGTTCATCCCCCGCTATCATGCACAACCGATGTCACCGATTGGCTCGTTTCATAGTGCGTCTGTGCACTCACAGCGCCGGTACTCGAGTTTAAAACTTTGGCAATTATTATAGGTACCGAAAACGTCGCGGTACAATCATGAAACGTCGGTGTTCGATAAAGTTGACTGGCTGAAACGCGTGCCCAATTACAAACAAGCACGGCGCTGCGCATATACACATTCATATCACACATTCGAATTCGCATTTTGGTTCCCATTTGATTGCACTAACCTCACCGATCACGACATAGAGCAACAGATATTCAAATTTTCCGATTCAAACCCACAAACAACAGCGTTTGAAGACGTCTAAACGACAGTTGTGGCTTGGTTTAAAGGATCTTACGCGGCATGCGCTCTTGCATATGAACAATCGAGATAACGTTGAGATCCTAGCGTCGCGGAATCTTATCTGCCGAGGCCTATACACCTATAAAGACCGGTAGAAACAATGCTATTGCTCGGCAGGACACAATGCTCTTCTCTGCTCTCCTTGGTGTTGCTTGTGCACAAGTTCTCGACTCTAAAGCGTTGGCCGTGCGTGGCACTGTTGCCTTCGACGTCCATCGTCAGGTTAATAACAGCCTTATCAAACACCAAGACGGGTTCAAGTCCCAGGCCTCGAACCCCGGGGTGGGCGTGAGTAACCATGACACTTGGTATGGTGTCACGCTGGAGCTGGGGACTCCTCCACAGAGCCTCACAGTACAGATTGACACAGGAAGTAGCGACCTGTGGGTGGGCTCTCCGTTTATCCCGTCGCTATCGCCCACTTTCAAGGGCAACGAAAGCGATCCCTTCGATATTACCTACGGCGACGGGACCGGAGCACAGGGATATCACGCGCAAGATGTCCTGCATTTGTCTGGCAGCGTTGAAGTGCAAGGCGCGAACTTTGCTTATGCTCAAACTGCCACAGCAGACCCGCCGGTGTTTGGAATAGGATATGTCGGCAACGAAGCCCATGCCCACTACGATAACATCCCCGTGCAACTGAAAAAGCAGGGCTTCATTAGTGCTCTAGCATACTCACTTTTCTTAGGCGGTAGCGCGTCTTCATCGACAGGCCAGGTGCTGTTTGGCGGTGTCGACCACTCGAAGTACGACGGGCAGCTCTACACCATTCCATTCACACAGCCGTCTGCATTCTTTGTGTCGCTTGACGGGATATACCACGGTGACTCAGAGGTCTACACGACGTCTCACCCGGTGCTACTGGACTCAGGGACGACGCTGCTCATTCTACCTATCGACATGGTCGAGGCCATCACGCAAGCGATTGATCCCACCACGTCGCAGTTCGTTGGCGGTGCGGTTGTGCAGTGTAGCAAGCTAGCTTCGAGCCACGACGCACTCTCGTTCGACTTCAGCGGCGCACGCATCTCGGTACCGTTTCAAAATCTTGTAGACCCGAACTCACTGAACGCGGACGGATCAATTCCAACCAGCGGCGCGTGTAATCTTGGTATTCAAGCGACATTTGCGTACCCGTATATCCTGGGCGACCGGTTTCTTATTGGTGCGTATGCCGTGTTTGACCTCGAGAATAACCAGGTGTCGCTGGCCAACGCGGCCCAGGGATCCAAGCCCCAGATTGAGGCGATTGGAGCAAACGGTGTGCCTCACGCTGTCAATGCGCCGAAGTATAACCGACCCCAGGGAGGTACGGCCACGAGTGCAGCGAGCAGTATGGCAACGAGTAGTTCTACAACGGGCAGCTCTTCCGCGGACACTAGCAGCGACGGCGTTACAAGCACTAACGGCGGTACAAGTGCCAGCGGCAGTACCAGTACCAGCAGCAGTACAAGCACCAGCAGCAAAGAAAAGGCTAGTGACAGCACGAATGCGCCTAGCGGCGCTGTTGGTCTGATTGCTACCGGTTTAACTGCGTCGATCAGTCTCAGTAGCGGAGCAACTAGCACAAACCGCGACAGTGCTACGGAGACTGGGAGCGCGGCGGTGAGCGCTGGCAATGCCTCGAGCACGAGTGGCCTCACAGACACCACTGGTAGTGAAGCGACGAGCTCTGGTGCTATTGATACAGGCATTGCCACGGACAGTCTAGCTAGTGCCAGTGCCAGCGGCAGGCTAGCTAGTGCGAGCGGCAATGGAGCGAGCGGTAACGGCGCAGTAAGCCCAAGCATTAGCACTTGGGGCCCGAGCGGGACGACGGCCATTTACGCAAACACCACAAACATCAATCCGGGCGGCAACAACACGGTTGGCGGGTACAACAATGCGAGCGCGACGGGCGACGGCGCGGCGCCGCCGTTTGCGTTCCCGTTCGGATTGGAACCGAGCACGCCGACGAGCTCGGTAAAGACAAATAACACGGCGCCGCACCTTGCGAAGGACCGCAACGGCGCGGCACGGCGCGGCGCGCAGGCCGGCGCCGGCGCCCTCAGCTTAATCCTACTCTCATTTTTAGCTTAGCCAGCCTTTAGCTTAACTATATTCATTACGGAAACAAGTGGTTTGGATTTGGAGCTGGGCGAGCGTGTATAACTTATGCGCAAAGGTTCAACGGCACAGAACCAGCCGGGCATGCGGGCCCGGGCGAGCAGGCGCGGGCAGCGCCGGCTTAGCGGTTCTTCTTGAACTTGGACGACAGCCACTCGAAGCCCTCGAGCAGACCGTCGCCGCGCGTGGCGCAGGTGGCCTGGATGTACCACTCGCGGCTGTGCAAGGAGTGGAGGCCCAGCTTCTCGGTGATCTCGGCAGCGTTCATGGCGTTGGGCATGTCCTGCTTGTTGGCGAAGACAAGCACAATGGCATCACGCAGCTCGTCCTCGTTGAGCATGCGCTGCAGCTCCTCGCGGGCCTCGCCAATCCGATCGCGGTCGTTCGAGTCGACGACGAAGATGATGCCCTGCGTGTTTTGGTAGTAGTACTTCCACAGGGGACGGATGCGGTCCTGCCCACCGACATCCCATACGGTGAAGGTGATGTTTTTGTACTCGATCGTGTCAACGTTGAAGCCGATTGTGGGAATGGTGTGCACGAGCTCGCCCAGCTTCAGCTTATACAGAATCGTGGTCTTACCGGCACCGTCCAAGCCGACCATTAGGATGCGCATCTCCTGGTGGCCCAGAAGACCCGCGAAAATTTTCGAGAACGACAATCCCATCTGTGGCTTCTTGTCAAAACGTGAGGGGTGAAGGAGGAGTGGGGGGTATCGAAACGAAAGGCGAGGAGGCGGCGCCGCGATGAGGTGTCGCGAATTACATAATCGTCCCAATAACAAATAAAGAGCCACAAAAATCGGCCGCGCAGCGCAGGCTGCTGCTTGGGAGGTAGTGAAGTTTCCATTTACGCGCCGCGTCGCGCGCCGTGGCGGGCCGTTATCGTGATGCAAACGGAGATTTAGTGCGGCGCACGTCGTGCGCGCGATCGTAGTCTATAGAAGAATTTAGTTGTTTAGTCGGCAGTTTTGCGGGTGGTTGCCCGTGGAGTGTGCGCGCTGGCACGAGCCGCGCTTGGGCCCGCGCGCTGCGCTGGAAATCAGCGGGTGCGTGCCATTTACGTGTGCGTTTACGTGTGCGTTTACGTGTGATTGCTACAGCGCAGGTGCGTGCGCGAGGACTAAAAGAGCCGGGGCGCTAGATAAGGGGATCGCAGATATGATTAAGGGGGTGATCGAGAAAGCGCTAAATGGCGACGCGTCGTCCTTACCACACCGCAGCCAGGCCCCAGGCCCCAGGGCGCCCTTGGGAGCGTGACGCCGGGGACTCGCGCCTAGGGTTTTGAGGCGAAAGTCCCAAGCGCATGCCACGTGGCCCGACTTAGGGCTTTGTCCCAGCCCGTGTGAGTGGGCCTGTGGCTTACTCACGCGGTCACGGGTGACGCAGCTGGGTCCCGGCGGCGAGCGAAAGTGGAAAACAGTTCTGGGACCCTGGACTTTCAGAGATCTCATTGAGAAATGTCGGAAATCAAGGTGAAGGATATCAAGGGCCTTTCTGAGGAGCAGCTCAAGAACCAGCTCCAGGACCTCAAGGAGAACCTCGTGAACCTGCGTGCGAAGCAGCAGAACGTGCGCGCCGGCGAGATCAAGCGCGTGCGCAAGAGCATTGCCCGCACGCTCACGGTCATCAACCTGAACGCTCGCGCGCAGGTCGCCGCGAACGTCACGGACCCCAAGCTCCTTCCTAAAGACATGCGCCCGAAGCTCACGCGTGCTCTGCGCCGGCGAATGACGCCCCAGCAGGAGAACGCCAAGACGCTGCGCCAGCAGAAGAAGGAGAAGGCGTTCCCCAAGCGCGCCTACGCCCTCAAGGCTTAAAACCATCTAATTTAAATTATAACTGGAAATGACTACCGTGTAGGAGTTAATGAAGGGTTTCATTCATGCTCAGGCTGTCGTGGTTGGCCAAGGAGGAAGTAGTGAAGGACGGTGCGACGTGCTCCTGTTTGCGTTCCGTGCTGTCAAGAGAACGCTGCTAGTACTAGTAGTCGAAAGCAGTTTCGTTTGGTAGTGGCCTAGTCAATTGTCGGCGGTAACAATAGGTTACAGTGCACCTCATTATGTGCGGCACGCATTGGCGCTCTAGATACGAATGACCAGATCAATTATGGTAGTCAACTGAACACATGTTTTGGACACTCGGCGTGATGCACCTAAATATGGGCGCGCACAGAACCGTTACCTTCGCATTTCATGCACAACACGCACAATGTGATATTACAGGCGCCCCTCTCGCATACAGCAAGTTATTTCGGAAAAACGTAGCTTGATACACTAGAAAACTATTCCACATATAACGTGCGCCGACTATACAATATTTACACAATGCTATGAATCCCACACAATGTATGGACTACGTATACGCCCCCGTGCAGCCAGCCCGTGCCCTTATCGGATGACGTAACAGGCGCCGGGGCCGCCAGCGATTTGCTTCTCCATCCCCCCCTAAGGCTCGCGGACACCGGTTCAATGAGCGTTGCGACGGCAAATAAGTTTGTGCAGAACACGTCCCTCGACGACTCGGACGCCCAGCATGGAGCCATCTTCAGCATCAGTGGCCCCGTCGTCGTGGCCGAGCGCATGCTCGGCTGCGCCATGTACGAGCTCGTGAAGGTCGGCCACGAGGAGCTGGTGGGCGAGATCATCCGCATTGAGAGCGACAAGGCGACAATTCAGGTCTACGAGGAGACGTCGGGCCTCATGGTCGGCGATCCTGTGCTGCGCACGGGCCAGCCGCTCAGCGTCGAGCTGGGCCCGGGCCTCATGGAGACGATCTACGACGGTATCCAGCGCCCGCTGCGCTCGATCAAGGACATGTCGAACAGCATCTACATTCCGCGCGGTGTCTCGGCGCCAGCGCTCGACCGCACAAAGAAGTACGAGTTCACGCCGGAGAAGTCGATCAAGGTCGGCGACCACCTCAGCGGCGGCGATGTCTACGGCAGTGTTGTCGAGAACTCGCTCGTGTCGGACCACAAGATCATTCTGCCGCCGCGCGCAAAGGGCACCGTGACGTGGATTGCTGAGAAGGGCAGCTACACGATCGAGGAGAAGGTGCTCGAGCTCGAGTTTGCCGGCAATAAGACCGACTACAAAATGTATCATATCTGGCCCGTACGGGTGCCGCGCCCCGTCGCCGAGAAGACGACTGCGGACTACCCGCTGTTCACGGGCCAGCGCGTGCTCGACTCGCTGTTTCCCATGGTGCAGGGCGGCACGACGTGCATTCCCGGTGCGTTCGGCGCCGGCAAGACCGTCATTTCGCAGAGTCTGTCGAAGTACTCGAACTCGGACATCATCATCTACGTCGGCTGTGGCGAGCGCGGCAACGAGATGGCCGAGGTGCTGAAGGAGTTCCCCGAGCTCGACGTCGAGATCGACGGCCGCAAGGAGCCGATCATGAAGCGCACGGCCCTCGTCGCCAACACGAGTAACATGCCTGTGGCCGCGCGTGAGGCGTCCATCTACACGGGCATCACGATTGCCGAGTACTTCCGCGACCAGGGCAAGAACGTGTCGATGATTGCCGACTCGTCGAGCCGTTGGGCCGAGGCGCTGCGTGAAATCAGTGGTCGTCTTGGCGAGATGCCGGCCGACCAGGGTTATCCGGCATACCTCGGCACGAAGCTGGCCAGCTTCTACGAGCGCGCAGGCAAGGTGCACACGCTGGGCTCGCCCGAGCGCCTGGGGTCTGTGTCGATTGTTGCGGCCGTGTCGCCGCCCGGTGGTGACTACTCGGAGCCGGTTACGCAGGCAACGCTTGGTATCACGCAGGTTTTCTGGGGTCTCGACAAAAAGCTGGCCCAGCGCAAGCACTTCCCGTCGATCAACACGGCCGACTCGTACTCGAAGTACACGGATGTGCTAAACGGGTACTACACAAAGAACTACCCTGACTACCCGCAGCTGCGCACGAGCCTGAAGGAGATCATTTCCAAGGCCCACGACCTCGAGCAGGTTGTGCAGCTTGTTGGCAAGTCTGCACTCGGCGACAGCGACAAGATCACGCTCGATACGGCGGCGCTCATCAACGACGACTTCCTGCAGCAGAACGGCTACAGCGACTACGACGCGTTCTGCCCCGTGTGGAAGACGCACCACATGATGCGTGTGTTCTCGACGTACTACGACGAGGCGCAGAAGGCGGTGGCCAGCGGCGCGCACTGGAGCAAGCTCGCGGCGCGCACGTCGGACATCCGCCACAAGGTGTCTTCGGCGAAGTTCTTCAAGCCCGCGGACGGCGAGGAGAAGGCGAAGCAGCAATTCAACGACCTGGTGACGGAGATCATCGAGAAGTTCGGCGACTCGCAGGAGTAGAATGCACAAGAACTAAGGGCCTAATAGTGTAATTTAACAAAAAAGGAGCCCGTATATACTAGACCTCACAGAACGTTTTTTGCAAGCACGACTGCTCGTCCTCCTCAATGCGCTGCTCGTATGGGTGGAGGCGCTGGCGCACGTAGGGCGCGGCGCGGTAGGTCTTGGTGCAGATCGGCTTCATAGGCAGTGGCTCAGGATACTTGAGGCCGAGGCCGTTAACCGCCGGCGCGGACGGCTTCTGGTTTAGCTCGAATGGCATTCACGGTGGAAGGTGCTGAGCCGGCTCAGACTACGAAACCACCTTGAGTTACCTGATTAGGCTGCGCACCACGACCGACACCCAATGCCGGACCTAAACACGTACTACTGCAGTGCACTTAAGTAGCATAAAAAGCGGAAAGTATTTGTATATATGGCACTTGATGCGGGGTTTTTTTAATGTTTAGTTGAAGCAATGCCTAGTTAGCATCAGACCCAGCCATGCCCCCACAGGGACCAACAAGAACGAGTTCGAAGACGCAATCACCCCTGAAAGGAGCGCAATTGCGGCTCTGAAGGTTCTTTCATGTACTTCATCACGGCGAAAGCCGGCTAAAAGTTAGCTATTACAGAACAAAATTAAGCTATATACACCCATAGCGTGGCAGCAGCGGGCGCTCGCACTAAGAACACTGCGCACAAGAACACTTACGCACTAAGCACACTGCGCTAGGCCAACCGCCGCATAAATGCTCTAACAACCGCGCGATCAGGGCAGAGGCCACGCTGCGGCCGGCTCGAGCAAGCCGGCGTGAACGCGGCCGGTGGCGCCGGCTGCGGCGCGGCCTCGGTGTCTCATGCTACAATTCTGTGTGCGCGCGCACACACTTATTTTTGCTGAATTTTTTTTTTGTTTACGTCCCCGCGTTGCCGCCCTAGTATAGCTGTGTTGTGATTTTATTGTTTACTTCCCAGCGCCCCTGCGTGCGTAAAATTTTTACGAACATAGACACGGCCAAAATCGCCACCACGCGGAGCCGAAGTACCATGACATATTTACGGCGGCCGTATACCTCCCGCCGGCGCGGTATGTGTGGCGCGCGCAGGCGCGGTGGGTGGAGGTCTGGCGGTGATGGTAGAGGGGATTTGTCACCCAGGAGCCTCCACACAACTCTCCGTCCTTGATCAGCAGCAGCATGGATATTGATCCCGACGTGCATATGGAGGGCGACGGCCAAATCGTTGCGGCCGGACCGAACGGGAGCGTTGCCTCCGTTGCGGAGAGTCGCGGCGACCTGGACGAGTGGCTCGAGACGCTGAAGCAGTGCAAGCCGCTGAGCGAGAAGGACGTGCACCGGCTGTGCGTGATGGCGAAGGACGTGCTACAATTCGAGCAGAACGTGCAGCCCGTGCAGGCGCCCGTGACCGTGTGCGGCGACGTGCACGGGCAATTTCACGACCTGATGGAGCTGTTCAGCGTGGGCGGGCCGTGCCCGGACACGAACTATCTTTTCATGGGCGACTACGTCGACCGCGGGTACTACTCGGTGGAGAGCGTGAGCTACCTGGTGGCGATGAAGGTACGGTACCCGAAGCGCATCACAATCCTGCGGGGCAACCACGAGTCGCGACAAACGACGCAGGTGTACGGGTTCTACGACGAGTGCCTGCGCAAGTACGGCAGCGCGACGGTGTGGCGCATGCTGACGGACCTGTTCGACTACCTGCCGATCACGGCGCTCGTCGACAACAAGATCTTCTGTCTGCACGGCGGGCTGAGCCCGAACATCGATTCCATAGACGCGATCCGGCAGCTGAACCGGTTCCAGGAGGTGCCGCACGACGGGCCGATGTCGGACTTGCTGTGGAGCGACCCCGACGAGCGACAAAACTGGGGCGTGTCGCCGCGCGGCGCCGGGTTCACGTTTGGCCAGGACATCAGCGAGCAGTTCAACCACCGCAACAACCTGCAGCTCATCTCGCGCGCGCACCAGCTCGTCATGGAGGGCTACGCATGGACGCACGAGCAGCAGGTCGTCACGATCTTCAGCGCGCCGAACTACTGCTACCGCTGCGGCAACCTCGCCGCCATCATGGAGCTCGACGAGGACCTCTACACATCATTCTTGCAGTACGACCCCTGTCCGCGGGCCGACGAGCCCAGCGTGAGCAGAAAGACGCCTGACTACTTCCTTTAAATTCTTGTCTTTACGTCTACATGCAACTTCCTCTGTCTGTCTAGCGCAATGTCGCACATCGCGTCGAACGCGCGCCGCACCTCCAGCCCGTAGTCTCCCTCGGCGATGCGGCGCTGCATGTCCGCGACAATCTGCGTGCGCGGGCGCCCGGCCACAAACACGACGTAGCGCAGGCCCGGAAAAGCCGCCTCGTACGCCGCGTTGTAGTGCGCGAGCACGGCCGCCTCGGACTCCGCGCCGAGGCTCGCCTGCTCCGCCTGCGACTGCGCGCTCTCGACCTTCTTGGCGCCGAGCCGCGGGTGCGCGGCAATGATCTGCGCCGTGCGCGCGTCGTGCGCGCCCAGACTGTGCAGGCGCGCGCGCACGCGCTCGATGAGCGCCGGCCACGACTCGGCGCCGGCCACGACGGGCAGCACAAAGTCGACGAGCGTCGGGCACGGCTCGAACAGTAGTCCTAATGCGGCGGCCTGCTTGTCGCGCGGCAGGCTCGCGAGCTCGGCGGCGGGCGGCAGCTGCATTCTTCGGGGGCTGGCGGTGCCGGATCTCGAGGGCTCGCCTCAACCGCTCGCGCGCCCTAACCCGCACGTGGCGGAGGCCTATCTTGATACGGGCATTTCGCATGTCGCCGTGGTGGGCCGTCCACAGTGCGGGGAACCGCGCTGGCTGTTGCCGCAAAGCACACATACGCAGGGGCAATTAGCAGGGCGCGGGCGGGGCAGTCGGCGGATGCCGGCCGAGCGCCGTGGAGAAATCACAAGTGGTTTTGGGATGCTCGTGAAGGTGCGCGATGAGATGCGCGTCAAGATGCGCGTTGAGATGCGGGCGACGCCATTGGCGGACCCGGTGGTGGAATTATCGGTCGCGGTGTACAGCGTGTTTTGGTCGCCAGACACAGGGTGTGTATTAATCAAGAAAGTATCATAAAGCATTTATTGTCATCAAGATAGCAATGTGGGTGAGCGGCATTCGGACCGCATTTGTGTGCGCGCAGTGGCAGAGCATTGCAACTGGGCGTTCAGACCAGGCATTGTGACCTGGAACGTCTTGCGCATGAACTACAACACGCACGATTGCGCGTGCGAGCGTAAACAACTGGTTTACCGACTCAATTTGTACTTTGTTTTTGCGTTCTAGGGTTGCCGACGATAATGCCTAACATGCCCGCGGGCGACTTTACTAATTCAATTAATCTCCCTACAGATGCGCGGGCCAGGTGGTACAGCCTAGCGCGCGTGCGCTAAGAATGCCTGCTTCACTGCAGTACAGAACCCGCGCCACAAAGAAGGCCGCTCGGCGAACCGCCCGCAACTCGGAGAAATAGCTTGCCCCGGCGGCACCAGATCGCAGCCACCAGAGGTGGTGTCACATGACGGCATCTTGGGACGTCTCAATAGGCCTGCTGGGCCCGACGTAGGAGGGCGATTTTTTCAGTTGTAAATTAGCAGACAATGCCCTCTACCACATCCATCACCGCGGGCACCGTGCTTCTCGGTGCCCTGTCGTACCTCGTGTACTTCGACTACCAGCGCCGGCACTCGCCCGAGTTCCGCCGCGAGCTGCGCCGCAAGAACAACAAGTTCTACAAGGAGAAGGACAACGCCGTGAAGGCGTCGAAGCGCCAGCAGCGCGAGGAGATCGAGACGCTCATCAACACGAGCCTCGAGGAGTCGCCGCTGCCCCGCGACCTGCAGGCCCGCGAGCAGTTCTTCCTCGCCGAGATTGCCCGCGCCGACACGCTCGTCAACGGCGGCCAGCTCGTCGAGGCCGCCCTCGCCTTCTACCGCGCCCTCATGTCCTACCCGCAGCCCATGGAGCTGCTCGGCCTCTATGAGAAGAGCGTGCAGCCACAAGAGGTGCTCGAGCTCGTACGAACAATGGTGGTCATCCGCCCGCCCGTCGCCATTGCCAACTTCATCAAGGAGAGCCTCGGCCCCAGCGTCGAGTAAGCGCCGCCGCACACCCGTACATAGCTTTCTTATACGACTCGTTATGCCACCGAGTTCCACGTATCGGATTTAAGAAGTCATCATTGCCAAAATTTACTTGAAACTAGAACCGCTGGATCGCGTCGAGACCAATCTTAGTTACGTGCTTGTTGGAGCGACTAGGGCTGTCTTTATTGCCGCACCAATCACTCACTATCTATTACCACAGAGGCATGTCCACTTATCGGTACCATACAGGATGTGCACATGGTATGTGTGCACATACCGTGCACACACAGCATATAAATGTGGAACTCGGCAAGAGCGACACATGAGGCAGGCGCAACTCGCCGAGCACACATTAACCATTCGTAAAAGAAGCCTCTACCTACACGGAGCTCGGCCGGCAGGCCTGGCGAACCGCCTGAAACCGCCGCTGCCCGAGCGGATTAGTAACGGCGAGGTGCCCCGGTCGTGCGTCAAAAAGGCCTAGCGCTCGGTCGACTCTCGCAGCTGCACATGGCGGAGCACATGTCGGACCGCAGGCGCTCGTACGGCGGGGGCCCGCCGCAGAAGGCGCGCAGGCCCGGCGCGCCGGACGGCGGCGCGCAGAACGACGAGGCGGTCAGGTCGCACTACAACTCGATCAAGAACGACAACCGCAGGCAGTCGAACCTGCTCGGCCTGCGCAACTTCAACAACTTCGTGAAGTGGCTGCTCATCTTCGAGAACTCGAACCCGTACGAGGTCGTGCTCGACATGGGCTGTGGCAAGGGCGGCGACCTCGAGAAGTGGCGCCGCGCCGGCGTCGACGGCCTCATCGGCGTCGACATCGCCGACATCAGCATCGCCGACGCCAAGAAGCGCTACCGCGAGACCGTCAAAACGCTCTGGGTCGACTTTCTCGTCGGCAACTGCTTCGGCCAGGACCTTGCCGAGATCGTGCCCGTGGACGCGTTCCCCGTCGACTGCGTGAGCTGCCAGTTCGCATTGCACTACGCGTTCGACACCGAGGAGCGCATCCGCCAGACGCTGAAGAACGTGTCGCTCGCGCTGCGGCCCGGCGGGCGCTTCTTCGGCACCATTCCGAACTACGAGTATCTGGCCGAGAACCTGCGCGCGGGCCGCACCGAGTGGGGCAACAGCAAGTTCAAGATCAAGTTCGACGAGCCGAATCCCGAGGGCGAGTTCAAAGAGCTCGCCGGGAACAAGTACACGTTCTTCCTGGCCGAGGCCGTCGACAATGTGCCGGAGTACGTCGTGCAGCTCGAGAACCTGGCGAAGGTAGCCCTAGAGTATGGACTCGAGTTCGAGTCGAGCGTGCCGTTTCTGCGGTACTTCGACAAGCACGTCCAGGAGTCCGAGGGCGTCTTCAACGAGGCGCTCAGCAAGCGGCTCATTGACCGCCGCGGGAACCCGGCGCTGGACGCCGAGCAGCTCGAGGCGTGCTCTATTTATTGCACCTTCGTGTTCAAACGCGTCTAGAAGCGGAGCTTGGAACGGGTCTAAAAGCGGAGCGGCGCTGTGGGCGTTGTTCTTGCACAACCATAATCAAATAGTGGTGGAGGTGTACGCATTATTTAAGAACACGGTATAGAGACAAGAGCAGGACTCGCTTGGCGCAGCACGCTAAGTAGTCCAATGAATACTGGATAATAAACGCTAAACGCCTTTATTAATGCTGGCTAACATAAGTACCGGTGTAAAACCTCCCTCCCAGCTGCGGCCAAACCCAGGTGAATACAAGACTTCCCGTCCGATCAGTCCTATTTAAACACCTGAGGGCCTTACCAAGTATTGTAGTGGGAGACCATACGAGAACAGAAGGTGCTGCAGTTTATCTTTTTTAATAATCGAATCTAAACCCCCGATACTGCTAGTGCGGGCACCACGGGCGGCTGCAATTACTGAAGATCAATGAATGCTGCCCAGGGATCGGCCGGGTCCAGTTAAATTGGCTTGGCAACTGGGACAGACGCTTTTTTTTGTACCAATTGATTCAGGGCTGAGCGTCGTTGGCACCATTCTATCTTCGCTGAGCACATCTGAGGACTATGCGTGCCACGCCGAATCCGATTTCTTTTAAACAAGTCTGTGAAAAATCACCCCAATCACGCGTCGCTGCGGCAATTACACACCCCTGGCGAACCACGTAATCGCGCGCGGGCGTACCCTCGCGATACCCAAAATCTAGATCTGCCCACCCTCCAGCGGAACATGTGTCAAAAGCACATGACGCAATTGATAGAGCCTCGTTCGCAGTTTAGGTCCATGGTCTCAAGTGTGGTCCCTTGGCGCACGGGCGCTGAATGCGGCATCAACTCAGCACCAGACGAACGCAAAGCCGCAAGCGATCTCCACTTAGATAACCCGCCCGTATCCGCCGTAGGTGCATATCCTGAGCTCTATTGAGAATGACGCCCATGCACCGAAGCACCGGCTTGGATTGCAGCTAACCGCCGCCTGGCTTCCCGCCCGCTGCACTCGCTCACGTGCGCACTGTCTAGTTACATGGGCTTGGTCATCTGAAACCACCCGAAGCACCTTCGTGGCGCACCGTATTCTTGGCTCGCTGCAAATGAACAGCGACGAGATCAGGAGGCGCCGCATTGAGAACCTTGCGCAGCTTGAGAGGCAGCAGGCTCAATCCGCGGCGCACGCCGACTCCGCTGACGCTAAAAGTGATGAACCGCCCAAGCAGCCGCAGGCGCAGGGCGCGACAGGCACGGCCCAAGTAAATGTGCAATCGCCCGAAATTGCAGCAAAGCCGGAGGTCAAGGATCCGCAGTTCAAGCCGCAAGCCTCACAGCCCCAGCAATCCGAGCAGAAGCCTGCACCAAAGCCGGTTCAACGGCCCGTGCCGGCCAAGAAGCCGCAGCTTCCCTCCGTGGCATTCGTTTTCGGCGGCCCCGAGTCTGAGTCCACAAACGACTGGTCGCAATTCAGCGACCTCGAGCTCGACGCGCTCATTTGGGACCGGCTCGTGGGCCCGGACCGCGCCCCAAATGCCCTCACTTACCTCATGACGAGCTACGGCCGACTCGACAGCGTCGCTAAGGTTTTGCCGGACGTTGCCCAGGACGTGAGGGACATCATCGTGCGGTTTGCTGTCCTCAGCGCAACGGCCGCGGACGATGAGGAAATCTATGCAGACTTGGGCAAAACGCTGCTGGCAGCGGTGAAGAGCGACCGGTTGGATGTCAGCTTTCTCAAAAACTTCTTTAGCACCCTGCACGATGATCCGGAAGCATACAGGCAAACTGTGTTGCAGACGTTTGCATCGCTGCCGTCGCCGAAGTTCGCCGACCCGGAGGCCTCAGCCATCTACTCGACGTTCGAGGCCCTGCTCGAGATCCCGGGAATTGCTGAGGAGGTATTGCAACTTCCCGAGGAGAGGCCGCTCACGCCAACCAAGCTCACTCAGACGACAATGGCGCGCCTTCTGACGCCGTCTGTTGCTGACGGCGGCCTGCTGGCGCTGCACGGGCTTGGCATCATTGTGCGCATGTCGCTCGCTGAGGCCACACGGTATGCGCGCGACGCGAACCCGGTGTCGCAGGTGCTTTCCGAGACGCAGTTCCGCATCATCAAGATGCTTGTCCGCAAGTCTGCCGGAGTGCGGCGGCTCGTGCTGGACTGGTTCGTGGCCGTGCTGGACGCCAACCACGGACAGACCGCCATGAACCGCATGCCCGGCAAGGTGAACAGCTTTGGGCTCATGCTGAATTCGCTCAGCGTGCTCCTGCGGCTGTCGGAGCCGTTTGTGAGGCTCGACGCGGCCTCGGTGACGCCCGAGCTGGCTAAGGTCAGCTCGGCTTACTTCGCAAACAAGGTGAGCTATGATATCAGCGACGAGACGAAGGTGCTGGCCACGCAGGATGCGCAGTACAATTCGCGTGATAAGGAGGAGCCTCTCAATTTTGTTAGTGAATGCTTCTACCTTACGACCGGCTTCTTGCACTACGGTCTTAGTGCCGCGATCCAGGCCCTCGATGGTTCCCTGCGCCGGCACCTGACCTACTTCGAAGCCGAGCTCGAGAATGCCGATTCGAGTCCGCGCATCTTGGCAATGCCCGCGCCGTTGCGCCGCATTCACACGACGCGCACGCAGCACATGGTCGCGCTCCTGAAGAGCGAGGTTGCCGGGATAACGGCGCAGATTGAACAGGCCGAGCTCCTGCGTCAGTCTCTGCGGTTCTCCGCATTCGCACTGGCGTACTCCATGTTCACTGCGGAGGGCTCGCCAGCTAAGGTCACTATTAATATCCCTTGGCCTACTGACCCGCCTGAGGCGTATGCGTCATTCCCAGAGTTCTTGCTCGAGGCGCCGCTATTGGCGGCCCGCCATGTTTTGCGCACGCAAGAGTTCATGCGCAATCCGACCATGATTGAGAACAACGAGTTGCTGGTAGACTCGTGCATCTTTTTCATGAGCAGCCCGCGCGTGCTGCGCAACCCATATCTCCGCAGTAAGTTTGTGGAGATTCTATATTTTGGAGGAGCCGACGTTCCCCTTACCAACGGCTCCACTTTGCCAGGTGCGTTTTCGTCGCTGTTTACAACCTCCGATACGTGCCAGCGGTATCTGCTGCCGGCGCTAATGTCCGCGTTTATCGACATTGAGCACACGGGCCGTACTTCGCAGTTCTACGAGAAATTTGGCGTGCGCGACATCATTTGCCAAGTTTTCAAGGTTCTGTGGCGCGACCCGCACTATATCCGGCAGCTGGTTTCTGAGTCGAAGCGTGATTCGGAGTTTTTCGTCCAGTTTGTTGCGCTGCTGCTCAGTGATGCCACTTATCTCCTGGACGAGTCGCTGGGTAAGCTGCTCGAGGTGCGCAACCTACAGACCGAGATTGAGCGGCCCGGCAGCACGAGTCGCAACGTGAGTCGCAGCAACAGCCGCGGGTCAACGCAGGGTCCTGGTACTGAGGATGCTATGGAAGTGGACACGGACGAAGGCCAGGAGCAGGATGGCGAGGATGGCAATGGCGAAGGTAGCGACGCGGATCACGAGCCGAACGACCCGGCTTCGCGGCTGCGGTCTGCGGAGTCGGCAGCGCGCAATCTTATTCACTTTGCCGCCGGCTCAGTTGACCTGCTGAGCACGTTCACGGGCTCAGTGCCGCAGATTTTCACGACGCCCGAGATCATTGACCGGTTCTCGGTGATGTTGAACTACAACCTCGCGGCGCTTGTAGGCCCGAAGTGCCGTGAGCTGAAGGTTCGGGAGCCGGCGCGACTCGGGTTCCACCCGCGCCAGCTCCTTACGGATCTCGTGGTTGTGTACCTGAACTTACGCAACGAGCCTGCGTTCCCGAAGAGCTTGGCGAAGGACGAGCGGTCCTACCGCCACGAGAACTTCGTCAAGGCCCACGACGTTTTAAGTAAGTACAACCTGCTGTCGCCCGTGCAGCTCGACGAACTGCAGGATCTTGCACGGCGCACGCAGGAGGCCTGGAAGGAGGCTCAAGAAGAGGACGAAGACTTTGGTGATGATATTCCGGACGAGTATCTGGATCCGCTGATGTTCACCGTCATGGAGAACCCGGTGACGTTGCCGACGTCGAAGGTGAACATCGACTTCAGCACGATCAAGTCGCACCTGCTGAACGACCAGACGGACCCGTTCAACCGTGTACCGTTGAAGATCGAGGACGTGATTCCGAACACAGAACTGAAGAAGGAGATCGAGGCGTACCGCCTCGAGAAAAAGCAGAAGAGAGGAAAGCCTGCAGAATAGATATTGACATATATATGTACAAGTTATCGCTATGCCAATGGATCACCGGCGTCACGAGCACAAGCAGTGGCTAGCCCTTGTAGTTTGTTACGCAGTGCGAAAGACCACTGCGTTCTGGGCCAACGCTGGTACGTCAGGCCGAGGCGTCAAGAGTGGTTGTAGAGGCCTTCACAAACGACTTCATCAGGCTACCGATGGGCGCGCCCATGGCCACGAACTCGTTGATCTGCGGGTCCACGAACTGCACGGACTCGTACCAGCGCACGGGCGCCATGAGGCCGTCGACGCAGCCCTGCTTCACCTCGTCGATTGACGTGTACGGCCGCGCCGTGACGTTCGAGACTACGGGGAACAGCGCGGCCTCGAACGGCTGCCAGGGCGCGTTGGCCACAATGCCCTCGAGCTTGCCTTTCGCGGGGGCCATGAACCGCGAGTGGAACGCGCTCGAGACGGGCAGCCGCTTCGTGATGAGCCGCTTCTCGCCCGTGGCCTCGCGCACGGAGTCGACGAACGCGTTCAGGTTGGGGAACGCGCCGCTGGCGGCCATGAGCGACGGCGAATTGAGGAGCGAGACCTCGGCGTCGGCCTTGTGCGCGAGCTCGGCAAACAGCGCGGGCCATTTCTCCGCCGGATACGAGCGCGGCTTGTTGACCAGCATCATGCCCTGCTCTCGCGAGTCCTGCTCGCCCGCATCGCGCATGGCCTCACCGCGTGCGCGCGCGAGTCGTAAGCCGTCTTTGAACGGCAGCAGGCCGGCCGCCGTGAGCGCCGCGTACTCGCCCAGCGAGTGGCCCAAACCGTACGCCACGCTCGTGCCGTCCGGGCGCACGCTTTGCTGCCATGCGCGGAAGCTGATGACGCCGCAGGCAAGCATCAATGGCTGCGCGAGCTCCGTGGGCGTGACATCCGTTTCGGGGCCCGTGCCAACGAGCAGACGGCTCAGCTGCAGCTGCGGGAGCGCGTCGTCGGCATCGGCCAGCAGCGGGTCCACAATGGCCGGATACCGCTTAGCGAGGCCAGCGAGGAGCCCGAACTTCTGGAAACCCTGGCCAGCAAACAGTGCTGCGATCTTCATGCCGAACAGCTGTGCTCTGACTAACGTCGCCGCTGGCTGGTCGAGGTTCCGAAAAGACGAGATTCGCGGCGCTCAATTGTCCCGCACTCATAGTTAAAGTAGTGAATTTAGAAGCTTAAGACGGGGTACAGCAGAAGGCATACGTCCAGCACCAACCATGGACGTTTTCGCCCACCATGGACGTTTTCGCCCACCATGGACGGTTTTGCCAACCAGGGACGGTTTTGCCAACCACCACTGATTTCATAGCCGGTTGGCATTCTTCAACCACGCGGGTTCATCAATATATTGCTTCGTCCTAAATACGCAATAACTAGATAGTTGAGCAAGCCATTAAGTGTAGGTGAGGAAGTAGTGAGGAAGTAGAGTGAGGAGCAAACTACTCGAGCTCCTCCTCCTCCTCCTCGACAACCTCGATCTTCTTGAAGTAGACCTCGCCATCGCGGACCTCGAGACGGTCCTCCTCGGGGATGATGCCGAGCGCGAGCAGGCGCTGGCGGATCTCGCTGCGCCAGGTGTTCCACTCCGTGAGCATGTGCGTGCGCTTGCGCTGCAGCTCCTCGGACTCCTCGGACTCGAGCGTCGCGTCCTGGATGTCGAACTCGGCGCCGAGGCTCTTCACGTTCTTCATCACCTGCTTGCGAGTCGCCTTGGGCAGGATCGACGCCGGGCGCGGGCGCCACATGAACGCGCGCAGGCCGTCGACCTGCTGGTGCCTCAGCAGCGACCCGGCAACGTCCCACAGCTTGTATCCCTTGCCGCCGCCGGACGCACCCTCGGCCGTCTCGGCCAGCGTCACGAGATAGCGGCCGCTGGGATCCCACTTCAGGTTCTCGGCGCCGAAGTGGTCGCCCTGCTGCACGAGCGCAACGTTGATGGGCAGTGCGCTCGCGTCCTGCGTGGCCGCGTTGGCCGACGCCGGGATCGGCGCCTCGTGGTCGAAGTCCCAGAAGTCGATGTTGAGGCGCGAGCTGGCAACGCCGGCGGTGGCCAGGAAGCGGCCCTTCGGGTTCCAGCGCAGCATGACCGTGGCCTTGTCGGTGAACCGGTTTGCCTCGCGCCACGTACCCTCGAGGCGCTTCTCGCGCTCCAGCGCGTAGAATGACAGCACGTTCTTGCTCGTGTTCATGGGCGCGGCCTGCTCCTGGAATGCCGGCGACGGCAACGGCTCGTAGTAAGAAAGCAGCGCAAATCGGTCCGAGTTCGGCTCCCACGCGAAGTCAAGAAGCGTCTCCTTGAAGTCCAGCACCTCCAGCGGCAGGCTCTTCTCCTGCATGCGATAGATCTCCAGCGTCGAGGTGAGGCCCTTCTTGTTCTTTGTGAGGTGCTCGATCTTAACGCACAGGAACTTAGCCTCGTTCTGCCAGATGAATCGTGCGCGCACAACGTTGAACAGCGAGCGGTTGCGCACAATCTCCTTTGTTGCCGCGTTCAAAATACATACCTTGGCGGTCTGGTTCGGCATCTCGGGCGTCCAGAACACAAGCAGCTGCTGGCCGTCGACGGCGGCCGGCGCAAACTCGAAGTCCGTAATTCCCTTGATGTTCATCGTCTTCTTGCCGACCAAACTCATCGTGTTGCTGTCGTAAATGGCCAGCGTGTCGGCCTGGGGCAGCCGCGCAAAGAACTGCGAGTCGCTGCTCCACTTGAACGCGGGCCACGGCGCGCGCGGCATCGCGGCCGAGCGCACGGGCATCGGGAATGTGCGCATGGCCGACTGCGTCTCGATCGACCACACAACAATGTGGTTGCCCTCGTCGGCCTCCTTGAACACGCCGCCGGCCGTGATCGGCGTCTGCGCGCCGGTCACGAGGAAGCGCTCGTCCGGGCTGAAGTCAACGAGGCGCACGTCGCGGTGCGGCAGACGCGCAACGATCTCAAACGTCGGCCCGGCGTGCAGCGCCACGCCCTGCGGGTGCACGGACAGAAGATATGTGCCCTTCGGCGACCAGCGCACGTATCCGTCGGTGAAGCCCGCGGTCGGGGCGAGCGCGGGCTGCGGCGAGCCGCTCTTGCGGAACCAGAACACACCGATCTCGTCGGCCTTGTGCATGACGGCCTGGTCGCGGCCGAGCGAGTCTGTGAGCCACGAGCGCAGGTGCGGCAGCGGCTTGAACGGCGGAACCGTGGGCTCCTTGTACTCCGTGCTTGCGCCGTTGATGTACTTCTCGACGGTCGCCATCTTGTCGACGAGCAGCGTGTGCTTTGCGTCGAGCTTCTTGTGGTTGAACGAGCGCACGACGTCGCGCGCGGCGTCGTCCGTCTCGAACTCAACGAAGGCAAAGCCCTGGCTCTGACCCTTCTCCTTGTTGAGCGGCATGTTGAAGCCGGCCTCGCCGTTCTTCACGGCGGCAACCTTGCCAAATTGCTTCACCAACACCTTCACGAGCTTCTCGACCTTCGCCTCGGGGACGACCGGCAGGCCGTCCACGAGCACGAAGCGCTCGAGCGACAGCCTGTCGTCGACAGCGTACTTCGCCTCGAGGTCGTGGAAGTCGATCCCTTCGGGCTGAACCGTGTCGGTCATGATGGCAGGGGAACTCACTGGCGCGGTGAAATTTTCAGACACAGCACGTGAAGCTGGGGGGCCGCGGTCACGGGATCCAGGCCACCGGGCGCGCTGCGGAGGACCCGCTCAGCAGTTCAATTGAGCGTTTTGTGGCCATCTGGTGCGTTTATTTTATTGAATTTTAGAGTGCTGAACGGTCAGGCATAAAAAAAATTGTGATTATGCTCGGCCGCGGGTGACGCAAATATAGGAAGTGTGCGCCGAGGTTAGGTAGGGTGTGGAGATAACGCGGGCTCTTTGACGCGGCGTCGTGCTGGCACACTTGCAGTGTGTCAACGCGGCTAGTCGTAAGTGTATACGGGAGCGCATCACGGCGTGGTTGACGAAACACCTTTGCGGAATGCCGTGTTAAGTACGGTGCAGGAGGCCCGCCGGGAAATCGGTCTATAACTAGCGAACAATCGAAGTATATGAGTTTTAGTACATCATGGAGCTCTAACACTGTGCCAAGCGAAATGCCGGGCTTATAAAACCATGCGCGGCCTTGCCATGGCGCGACCAATAGCGCGCCTCTGGCGGTATCTCTATACTGCAGAGCTGCAGATATTAATCGGCGATGTTTTGTGCTGAGCTCCTTCTTTCATAACAGAACTAGACGCGGAACGGGTTTGTGCCAGTTGGCTGGTACGTCTGTTGCGGCTGGCCGAAATCGATGAGCGACTGCTGGTTGCCGATCTGGTTGCCGATCTGGTCGAACTGGTCGAACTGGCTGAATTGCGGCGTTTTGAAGGGGTTTGTGCTGCCCGGGCTCGCATGCTGGAACGGGTTCGTGTACCCTGTGTTGCCGGTAACTTGCTGTTGCACAGGCTGTATGGACTGTTGCTGCAGCGGTTGCGTGTACTGCGGTTGCAGTTGCTGTGGCTGAGTGAGCTGAGGCTGCAGTTGCTGATGGGGCTGCGTGAGCTGCGGCTGCAGCATTGGCATCTGCTGCTGCTGCGGTTGCTGCGGCTGGGGCCCAAGCCCGAAGTCGAAGCCCGGGTCGTAGCCCGTGTGCGCGGGCTCCATGTACGGCACCTGCTGTATTGTCTGCTGCTGAGCCTGCTGAGCCTGCTGGGCTTGCTGGGCCTGCTGGTTCTGCTGCTCAAGTTGCTGGATTTGCTGGCGGATGCGCTCCTGCTGCTCAAGCTGCTGCATATGGAGCTGGTGCAACTGTTGCATCTGGAGCTGAGCCTGGCCGTCGCGCGCCTGGATCTGCGCCGCATCCTGTTGTGATTGCCAAAATGGATTGGAGTTTGTTGATAGCTCGGGCGACACCATCTGGATGGACCCGGGCGCCAGCGTCTGCTGTAGGGTCGACTGCGGCAGGATTTGCTGCTGCTGGCCCGGCAGCTGTGCGGCTTGGAGTGCCTGCGGTGGCAGTTGCTGCTGCTGCTGCTGCTGCTGCTGTTGCGGTGAAGTGATGGGCTGCTGCTTCGGCGCCTGCACGGCCCCTGCGGCCGGCGATTCCTTGGAAGAGCTCTGAGAAACCTGGCGGCCGCTCGACGTGCGCGACTGCTGACTCTTCGTGCGCTTGACCTCGTGCGCCTGCTTCTCGGCGAGATACTGGCGCCGGTTTGTGTCAAAATCGGGGTCGTTGAGGTACATTTCGAGCGAGGACACGAGCGACGTGGGCGCGTGCTTGATGTTCGGCACATGCACGCGCGTCTTGAACTCGAGGTCCTTGGCCGCGTGCAGATAGGCAATTACCTTGGAGGTGAGCCGCCGGAAGCCACGGTATATGTCGAGGGCCTGCTCTGCGTCGGGCTTCGAGAGCTCGAAGAAGTGTTCGAGCAGGTTGATGACGCCCTCGTTGAGGACCTGGAAGAGACTGAGAACGTCGTGCACGAGCAAGCGGAACGCCATGAGCAGAACGTCGTCGTTGACGACGTCCTGCTCCTGAAGCTGGCACTTCATGAGGGCATCGAGCTGCACGAGCACGGAGCTGCACTCGCGCATGAGGCCCTTCTGCACGGGGAGGCTGTGGAGGCGAGAGAAGCCCTGGCGCGACTTGAAGCGGATGAAGTCGACCTTGATATCGCGGAACTGCTGGCCGCGCACGGTGAGGTAGCGCGCGTAGCGGCCCATGGCCGGGGCGCGATGCACGGTGTCGGCAATCTCGAGCATATGCGGATGCCGGGCGAGATACTTGAGGGTGACGTCGTCAGCGCCCTCGCGGATCATGATGTGCACGACAATGAGCGCCTTGTAGATGGAGGGCCAGGCGCCGCCGCGGGCAATGACCTTGGCCAGGGCGTCCATGACGGCCTCGAAGTCGCGGCCGCCCTCGAACGTGGTAGCGAGAATCGGCTCAATGTACTTCGCTTTGGGCGCCGTGGCCTTGGGCTTGGTTGCCCCTTTGACCAGTTTCTGCATCGTGCCGTTGGCTAGCCTGGCAGCGTGGCTGGTCGGGTAGAAATCAGGTAAGCGGTATGGGGCAGGAGTGAGAATCTAAACACCTCAGCAGCCACACCTAAACCACCCCAAACATTGGGAGCAGTGCTGGCGCGCCGAACGGCGGCGCGACCCGCGCGCCTAATTGCGCCGGTTTATTTAATTTGCAAATGCGTCCTTGGCCAGCACTACAGCAGCCGTCCCCGCCGCCTATAATTAGATGAGTAACCGCACCAGGCATGCGCGGCCCGGACACGTGGACACTAACGGCGCCATGCTAACGGCGTCGAGCTAACGGCGCTGGCGGTGCTGATCGGCCGCGGTGCTGATCGGCTGCTGGGCGCAGCGCGACGCGGTACGCGCACTGCGGGCTACTGGCCTGTGAATTGTTTTGGCCGGTTCAGCCACCCGCATTCGTACTGCGCCGCTGTGACGGATATGCATGTCATGCATGGCGGCTCGGTGCGGCTCACGCTTTGCGTGTGGTACCGTGAACCGCGGCAATCGCTGAACCGCAGATTCTGAAAACTGCCTGCCAAGAGGTTAAAGGTTAGAACATGCTAGGCTGTTAATGGAGGCAGCGACACTGACTGTTGTCCATAGATAGGGCCAGGTCTTATATTGATTCAGTTAGTTATAGACACGGGTACGTTACGGAGACATGGGAGGTGAAGCGTGATTCCAACGTTATCGCTCATGAACGTGCCAGCCGCTAGACGGGTTTTTTAAGAGTATATACGCCAATTTCCATACCTCCAGACGTTGCGGCTGCGGCGCCGCCGTCACAGCGGCAATGTGTAATCAGAGAGTGAAACAGCGTCACGGATAAAAGGCGAGCGTGCTTACGAGCCAACGATAAGCGAGCCTGGTGACGCACAGATAAGCAGCTCAAGGCATCCTGAAGTGACGGATGCCGCGATCATCCCTATAAATCGGTAACGAAACCAACAAAGGAACCTCCTTTTTTGTTGGAACGCGTGTGAATTGCAGCCTGTTACGCGCGCGACTTAAACAAAGACTACAGAGAGACTCACACAGGCGTAGATTAGGTAGGACATTGTCATTCGGACTGAACGGACAAACAAGGTCTTCATTAAGGCCAGCTGCACAATTGCAAACTAGGTTCGTTATGCAGCGGCGCGGCCAGCTACATGGTGGAGGGCCAATAAATAAATAAATACACGCGGTGGGCCTCACCGCAGGCAGTCGAGGCACCGCACGGCCGCGCGCCGCACCGAGCACGCGGAGCACGCGGCGGCGCCGCAGCTCTCGCACTCGAGCACCTCGTACGCGTCGGCGCTCGTGCACCCGCACGCGGCGCAGGCGGCAGTGTCTTCGTCCGCGCTGGGTGCTGGCGCGCCGGGCCACACAGGCCGGCTCTGCACGCGCAGGAACGCGTCGAGCGTGGGCTGGAACGGCGGCAGCGCGGCGCCGGGCGCGCGCGCCGGCCGCTTCGCATGCTGGTCCGGGGGCGGCGTGAACTGCGAGACGTCGGCCATGCGCACGTAGCCGCGGTCCTGTGCGTCGAGCCCGAGCTGCGTGTCAAGCCCGAGCTGCGCGCCGAGTCCAAGCTGCGCGTCGAGCCCGTCAAGCGTCTCGCGCGCGCGCTTCATGCGAATTGGCCCCGCCAAACTGATTCAGGGTTGCGAATGCTGGGTCGCGCCGCGGGCCGCTGACGCGTGCGCCGAGCGCTCGCTAAGCAGGCGGCCGCTGCGCGCAGAGTCCGCGCACGCGCACGCGTCACCTGACCGCACCTGCCGGTCCCGGGCCGGGCCCAAGGCGCCAGGCACCCCCGCCCCCCACAGCAAGTCTCGGCACGCATTTAGCGCCGGCCGCACCGCGGACTGCGCGCGCAGCCGCGCGCCGCGCTTCGCGGCCGCGAGCAAAATCATAATCCGCCGCTTATTCGGCCTATAGATGTCATCATTTAGCTAACGATTACGCAGACTCGAGTGGTTTTGGCCAGCGCTGTCAGCAGCACACTTTCCGTTTCGAGCAAGTTGGGCCGCGGCGCCGGCGTTGCCGCTGTGCGCGCACGCGCACCAATTCCGGTAACCAGTATGTATTTTTAGTCGCGGGAGAGCGCATCAGGGCCCGCGGCGGCAGCGTCTCGGCCCCGCGGCCGCCGCGAGGGGTGGCGAAGGCGGCTGCGGGCTGGGTGCGCAAGTGAGCGCCCGCGCGCGCAAGCACGCCGCGCTTAGCGGCGCCCGTGGCGGTGGGGAAGCGGCGTGCGGTTGCTGGCGCGCGGCGGGCCCGTGCGTGGCAAATTAGGGCGCAGGAGCAAGCAGCGCCGGCCGGCGCGATGCGAGCAGCAGGAACCCCTCCCCTAATCATACATGCCGCGTAGCATCACTGATCCGGTGGGGCAAGTGATGGAGGTGACTCAGCCTCACGTCTTACGAAAGGATTTTACTTACCTACTCCCTTACGACAGCCGATTAGAATAGGATTATACGCGAGAATGGAAAACCCGGCATACACGCATTGGAACCCGCAAGAGGATGGCAAGCCTTTGCCCGGCGACAACCAGATAGACCCGACGTTCCAGCAGACAGACTACACGGCGGAGGCCGTCGCCGTCGCACAATCGGTTCATGACCCGAACCAGATGATTCCGCCCGTGGACCAGCCAATGGGCGCGGCGCGGCGGTCGCGGCCGCTGTCGCAGTCGAAGCGCGCGCAGCAGAACCGCGCCGCGCAGCGCGCGTTCCGCCAGCGTAAGGAGCTGTACATTAAGGACCTCGAGACCAAGGTCCAGGAGCTGAAGCAGGTCAAGGAGACCATGGAGGCCCTGCGCTCAGAAAACCAGGAGCTGCGCGACTACATTCTCGCCCTGCAGTCGCGGTGGATCAACCAGCCCGGCGGCGTCCCCACGCCACCAGCCGTCTACCAACGACGGCCCGACCAGGACGGCATCGAGTATGAGGATAAAGACGAGCACAAATGACGTGTTTATAAATACTGCTTCTTTTGTAATAATGAGTTTAGACTGTGCTTACTGAACCCGTATTAACAAGCGGCGCGCCGCCGGCTTGGGATCTTGGGCAGCCGCGCCGGCTTAGTCGGAGCTTGGCAAGCAGCGCCGTCGTTGACATAGCATGGGCTGCATCGCGCCAGCAGCCAGCACCGCGCCGGCAGTTTCCACGCCGCGAGGTGGTGCGGCTGCGGCGGTGGCGCGGGCCACTGCCGTACCCCTTGAGACAGAGCTCTGAATGGCTCTGCGCGGCACTGTAGATGGGCCTTGCCGAGCGCTCTCGTGCGTGCTTGCTGAGCCCTTCGTGTGCATGACCGCTTTGGGTAAGTTTGTGCGTTGACGAAAGCGGTTGGCGTGTTGACGAAAGCAGGCTGGTTGACGGATGCTTCGTGTGTTGGCCTATACCTAGTTCGTAGTAGCTAGTATGTTCTCTGTCGCAGCAGTATGTTCTCTGTAGTAGCAGTATGTTCTCCGTCGTGGCAGTATGTTCTCTGTCGTAGCAGTATATTCTCCATTGTAGCCAGCAGGTAGTCTATTATCGCACGTACTCTAGCATCGCGAGGCCTCTCGCTCAGTTCACTTGCGCTAGATTTTTCATATACGGCTCACCATCGGGCTCTGCACTCCATATGACCCAAGAGGTGGTTATGAGATATGCTATGTTCGTTGTGGTTGCTCGTGTGCTCACATAAATTATACAACATTGATCAAGTTATGCAATAGATTAAATCTTTTTTTTGCCGGGATGCCTATTGCTTCAAACGTCCCCTCGAATGGATTGTTACACGGCCTGCGGCTCGGTCAGGCTCTCGACTCGGCGCAGCGGCACGCCTACGGACTGGTCCGTCTCGGACTGGGCCAGCTTCATTTTCTTTTGCTCGGTCGTCGGCTCCGCAGGTTCCTCGGCCTCGCGCGACTGCTTCACGCGCGCAGGGCTCTCGTCCCTCGAGCCTACCTGGCGCATGCCAGACACGCCCGCGCTCTCGCGCGGGGACGCGGGCGACACGGTCTCATCCGGCGACCGTGCGCGAGGCGATCCAGGCTGCGACGTCTCAAGGGGCGAGACTTCGCGCGATGGGTTGCGCCCGCCCTCAACATCGCTCTCGCGCGGCGACCGCAGCCGCGTGTCGCCGGGGCTGTCGCGCGCCGAGTCGTAGTACGGCTGCTGGATGTACGCCGAGTCGCGCGGGATCTCGTACGACGGCGTGTCGCGCGACGTGCGCCGGTCCGGCTCGGTGTGGTGCATGCGGCGGATGTGCCGCGCCAGCGAGTCCTGGCGGCTGAACCGCTTCGACCCGGACCCGCACCGCTCGCAGATGTACACCTTGGTGCCCACGCTGTGCACAGTCTCCTGGTGCCGCAGCAGGTCGTACGGCCGCGTGAACGTGCGCTTGCACTGGCGGCCCCACGAGTCACGCATGTTGCAGGTATGCGGTCTCAGTAGAGACTGCGTGTTCGGGCTGCTGGTGGAGAAGCTGCGCTGCGCCGCCAGGTAAGAGCGCGGCGCGCTCACGTCCACCGACACAACACGCTGCTTGTCGCCGTCGCGCATCTGCGCCAGCGTGGCCGCAATCGACGTCATGCCTGCGACGGCGGGCTCCTTGTCGGCGCCGGCCGCTGGCACGACAACGGGCGGAATCTGCCCCTTCGGGTCAATGCTCGGCTGCGGCGCGGAGTTCATGTCTCCGCGCACAGGCAGCATGGACGGGCCCATCGGGCCCATTGGCGGCAGCGCCAGCGAGCTCGGCGCCGGCTGCTGCCCCGGGTTACCCGTGCCGGGCATCTGCACGCATTGGTACATGAATGGAGCCTCGCGGATGCCCGAGGGCACCGGCACAAAGCAGTACATGGGCTGCTGGCCCGTGCCCTGCGGCTGGTTGCCCTGCGGCTGGTTGCTCTGTGGCTGGCTGCCCTGTTGCTGGATGCTCTGTGGTGTGCCCTGCGGGGTACCGGGCTGATTGACGGGCTGTTGACTGCCCTGCGGCTGATTGGCCGGCTGGGCGCTGCCCGACTGGGGGCCTTGCTGGTTTTGGTTTGCAGGCTGCTGCGAGCCGCGATGGGAATCAGGCGCCTCGGAGTTCTCCGACGAGCCGCGGTGCGACCCATTTGCGCCGTTGGGGCCTAGTGACTGATTGGGCAGGAACGGCGAGAAGAATGACGGGAACGGGGTCATAGGCATCGGGCCGTTCAGCGCGCCCATGGTGCTCATCTGACCCATCTGGCCCATGGGGTTCATCTGGCCCATGGGGCCCATCTGGCCCATTTGATTCATTTGATTCATTTGGCCCATTTGTCCCATTTGGCCCATTTGGCTCATCTGGCCCATGTGGTTCATCTGGCTCATCTGGCCCATCGAGTTCATGGCATTCATGGCATTCATAGCATTCATAGCCGTCATGGCGTTCATAGGACCCATCTGGTCCGGCGGCGGGAACTGTCCCGGGACCGGCGTTGCGCCCGGCGTCATTTGGCCAAACGGCGCGAACGTCGGATACGGCGCGAACACCCCCGGTCCCGGCGCCGGCGTGGCTGAGGACGAATCTGTGGACGCGCTCGTGGGCTGCGACTGCGCGCCGCGCTGTAGCGACGCGGCGAGCGGAGGCGTGGGCTCTAGCGAGCTCGAGTTCGGGCTTACCGACGAGTCTGCGCGGCGGCGCTGCTCGCCCGTGGCGCCCTGCACCTCCTCATGCTTGGCGGCGGCTCCGTTCGCGGGCTCCTTGGGCTCCTTGGGGGACTCCTTGGGCTCCTTGGGCTCCTCGCTTGCTTCCTGCTTGGGCTGCTCATTGGGCTCATTGCTGGGCCCCTCGCCGGGCTCCCGTTTTGGTGCCGCGCCATTTGGGCTCTGCGCGCCGCTCTGCACAGGCTGCTGGCTCGGCTCGGTACGCGCCTCCTGCTTCGGCTCGGTGCCCGCCGCGTGCGCGAGCGCCTCGTGCTGCTCTGCCGGCTCTTTTCGTTCCACCGGCTCTTTCTGTTCTGCCGGCTCGGCGTGCTTGGGCGGCTCGGCATGCGGGGCCGGCTCGGCGTGCGCGGCGCCGCCGTTCACGACGCCCGCCTCCGACGCACGCGCCGTATCGCTCGCACCCTCGCTCGCGCCCTGGCTCGCGTTCCCAGCCTCCATCGACCCAGCTTCTGGTGAATAAGGTGCTTGTGGGGTGGCACTGTTTACCTTGGGACTTACGGGAGGGTGAGCGGCGTTTGCATGCGGAGTCGGGCCGGTTGCAGCACGCGCAGCCTCTGACACGCCGTCTAATACCTCCGGAGTGGCCATGAGGACAGAAAGCTGGTGGTGGCGTCGAGCTTTGCAAAGGGGTTGGCGAGGGTCCTGAGTGGCTGATGTACAAATTTTTTTCACTCCTCAGACCCGCACCACGTGACGTGGTGGCGCGCGGGTGGCGCGACGCCGCGGCGCGCGCGGGGCCGCCGCGTACGCAGGCGAGTCCAGGCGTACGAGCGGGCTACGCGGCAGCTCGCCGAGGGGCTTCGTGCAGCGGCGGCGCGCGCACCGCTTGCGCGCCCCGTCGCGCTCGCGGCGCGGCTGGATGGGTGCGGCGGCGTCGCAGCGGTATCCAGTGCCGGCGCCGGTGGCACGTGGATGTGGCACGCACGCCTTGGCCGCCGGAAGCCCTACCCTGCGGGTGGCCATGTGGCATCACATGTGCGCGCTAGCGATTTGGCTGGCCGGCGGGCCTCGCGGGCCAGGGTTCGGCCGCCGTGGGATGGGGTTGGGACGAGCGCCGCGGTCGGGGTGACGAAGGCGAATTTTAGCGCGGCTCGAACCGGCGGGAAAGACGTGTGCCAAGGCTAGGTTCTGCGTGCTCGGAAATGGACGTCGCGAGCGTGCTCGAGGAGTACCTCGCGGACATCTCGAGTCTGCCCGGCGACCTCGCGTTCATACTCGGCGAAATCAAGGTCAAGGACGAGAAGCTGGTGGAGGCGCAGCGGCGCATCCAGCAGCGCGACGTGCCGCTGCAGAAGCTGGCAAAGACGCACGAGCTTGCGGCCGAGAGCCCGAAGGAGCAGGCTGCGTACCCGAAGATCCGCAGCGACTTCCAGGAGTGCATCACTCTGCAGCAGGAAAAGACGCGGCTCGCCGTGATGGGCCTGTACCTTGTGTCGAAGCAGGTGAACCGGCTCGACGACGAGGTGCAGCGGCTCGAGCGCGAGGGCCTGCTGCCCAAGGCCGTGCCCGGCGACGAGGACTACGCGGCGCTGACGCCCGTGGCTGATGATCCCTCGAGGGCGTCAGGAAACGGACTGGAATGGCTACAATAAAAATACGGAGGCATAAATGTTAAATCTGCAAAATAGAAAAAAGCTTGCGGGCTATTTTCTTGCCGTATAC